>QOVD01003832.1:0-14743 GCA_003521225.1 Tuber microsphaerosporum | reverse complement strand
CTCTCCCCCCTCCTATCCTTGGGCTACAACCCCGCCTCCATGAAGCGAGCCAATGGGGTCGTACTCGACAACCCTGGCAAGGCCTCTTATGACACCCCCGCCTCCTTCCACATAATTGTCCTCCTCCTAACCATTTCAAAGATTCTTGAAAGGATCGTCGCCTCCCAGTTAGCCATGTTGGCGAGAGCCAGTGGCTTCCTTGACACCAACCAGTATGGCTCACTGCCCTCCCTCTCTTCCTTTGACACGTGTGCAGCCATGGCCGACACCATCGCCACCATCCAGAGGCCAAGTCTCAAGGTCTCGTCCCTCTTACTAGACATCAAGGGCAGGTTCGACAACGTCGACGCCTCCATTCTCGCAAATGACCTGAGGTCCAAGGGCATCCCCCCATATTTGGTGTCCTGGGTCAAGTCCTTTTTATCTCAACGCTCTTCATCAGCAAACAAAAAAAGTGTACTTTTTCTGCATCCTGTGCATACTGAGTTCTCTGTTTCCTTCCTGAATATATGGAAAGTATCTTCCTGTGCATCCCAGAAACTAACTTTTGGCCAGTTCGTGAGTAGCTGATTTCAACTTAATTGCACTTAGTGGCACTTCCTAGAGTCTACTATTTTGGGTACATGCAGTGGTTCAAAGTGGGGAAGTCAAATTTTGCCGTCAAAAATTTGAATTATCGATTGGTCAGTCATCTGATACCGTGAAGGTCTGAAATTTTGCCTGTAGCTAGAATAAAGTACTATTTATAAGATAAGCTAAAGCGTTTTTCTCTCAGAACAATTTCATTTTATTCAGGAAGAAAACTCATTATCAGGATGCAAACTGAGGTTCGGGATGCAAGCTGGTTTTCAGGAAGAGCCAGGATGCACAGGAAGACCAAAATGCAAACTGTTTTTTTTTGCTGATATTGTTGTCTCCTGTTCCAGGGGGCGCCAAGAGTGTTCTCCCCTGTCTCTGTAGGAACCCCCCAAGGGTCCCCAAGTTCTCCTCTGTTATTTGTTATTTATGTTTCTCCTCTTCATGTTTCCATCCCGAAAGGGGTGTGTCTCTCCTATTTTGATCATGTTTCCCTTACTGTTGGCTCGGTATCTTATCGGTCCAATGTTTGTAGTCTTCAAAGTACTTTTAACCTCATCAGGGGCAGGGCAGAAGAAAGGAAGGTCTTCTTCTCGGTTCCCAAGACTGAACTGGTTCACTGGCGCACCCTCCTCGAAAGGGACCCTCCAGGCTCTCCCCCCCCCCCGTCGCTTTAGACGGCCAATTGTTCCTCCCCAAGTCGTGCATTAGATGGCTCGGTTACTGGTTTTCAGCATCCCTCAAGGACAACACTCCTCATGTTTCCAGATGACTGGCTTTTGCTCAGGCTGCCTTTGCCTCGGTCAGGCGTCTCTCCTCCCATGGGTTGGGCCTGTCCGCTCACCTGACCCACCGCCTTGCGGTTTCCCCCTTTCTCCCTATACTTCTCTCTGGGGCTGATCTCTTCGTCTCCTCCCAAACCATGGCACACAGAATGGATTCCTTCTGGCACCAGGTGCAACGATTGGTCACCAACTGCTTCCGGTCCACCCCCACAACTATTCTTGCTGCTGAAAGCTGCCTCCCCCCTATTGCTGTCATTAGCTCTCACCGTCGCAGGCAGGCGGCACTAAGGTTTGTATGCTCGTCTCCCCTGATCAATCCCGCGGCTGCCAGGTTCTGCCATTCTTTCCCCTCCTTACTTAGGGCTAGGGCTCCCAACTCTCATAGGTCCCTCTGCACCAATCTCCAGCCGAACTATATGCCCCTAAACTGGTGCACTCCCCCACCCTCTCCTCCGATCAGGAGGCATCTCACCATTGATGCGCTGGCACACCTCTCCCTACCTCTTCTGGGTCAGCTCTCTTTCACTCCTATTGCTGCTCCACACCTTCTCCCTCCCAGTATCCCGCTCCCCAGCCACAACGCCATGAGGGCCGCTTATAAGGCTCTCAAGGGCAGGGCTACGGCCCTACTCCTCTCCAACGGGGCCGTGACTGCCCCCCTACCTAGTAACTATTCCTTCCCCCTCGGCCTCTCCCCCGACCCATTCATGGGACTGGGGAAGTTTATAGCCGGACGTATCAACCAGATGAGCGCTTAGAAGAGCTACCTAGCGGCCCACCCCCGATGGTTTGAATGTGGAAGACCCCCTGACTGCCGCAAATGCGGCCCTGGTCCTGAAACCTTCAGCCATGCAATCCTGTTCTGCTCCTCCACACGCGACTCCAGAGCTTGCCTTCTCCACGGACTCACTTCGGTCGATGCAGATTCCTCCCTCTGGTCCAACAGAGACGCACTCCTTTCACTCTCGGCATTCATTCAAGACGCCCAGATAAACATTCCTCCGGACATGGTTTCCTCCCCCCCCTCCCCGACCTCCTTGATTGTCCTTCCTTCTTCTTCCGCCCCTGAAGTTACTTTGGCTCCTTTGTGGTGCTCTTCTCCTGTTCGTTTCATTTGATGATTGGTTTTGTTGAGTGTTTATTTTTCCTGGGCACGCAGATATTCCTGTTGAGGTTTATTTTGTTTATTTTCCTTACTTTTATTAGCGTGGTTAACTGTGGGGCCGGTTATCTGGCTCAGTCCGCGGAGACTTTGGTGATGTGTTTTCTTTTGTAACATGCTTTTGGGATTAAGGTTTTGTTTACGCCATAGCTAGCGCTGCATGCGAGTTCTTGTATCTAACAACGAATACATGATAATAAAAAAGAAAAAGAAAAAAAAAAAAAAAACAACCGTTGAGTAGTTAGTTCCTCACGCAACTATCTAAGTACTTTCTTATACTATCAATTCAAGATATCTTTACTACCACAAATTCAGGGCAAATAAAGAGAAGTGTCTCTTATCAAGTTCCCGACTACACGATAGGGGCAAGACTGTTCGTCTATCAAAGTAGTGTACCGGAGTCTCTGAAGTTGTTACCTGCTGGAAGTATAGCCCGGAGGGAAGGATCGTTACATGGACACTGGTGGATGTAGAAATCAAGGTCCCTGACAAGAAGAATAAGAAAATAGTGGGGGATCCTGGAGTTTCAATTCAGAGTCCAGGTCCCCCGATGTGTTCGGCTTCTTCATGCTGGGGACTTGGATGGATGTCAAGTATCGGGAGGCTAGCGTGTTAATCGAGTCAGCCCGTGATCGCCTGATCAGGGACAAAGAATAGGTAGTAGGTGGGAAGGGGCCACCACGTGTGATAGAAAGAAGATGGCAGGTGGGAGAGCATTAGCAAATACACATCAGCAAAAACTTACCATATGTCAGATGCACCACTGTTGCGTCAGGAATCAAGGTATGGTAAGTTTGCACCCTTGACGTTAGGTGCACCCTGAGTTAGAGTGCTATACTCGGTTGCGCCTGGTGTATCAGGAGACGTGGTTGCCATACTCACTACCCTCTGGGTGGTAGTAGCTACACAACCTTACCCCCTGTGCTTCCAGACACTGTCCACAACACTATCGCACCTCCTTATTTCCCACTCACCCACTCAATCTTCGGGGTGGCCTATCGCCATGCCTCCATCTCTCTTAACTGGAAAGGGGGTAGCCTTGGCAATAATAATTGGGTTAGTGTGGGTGCTAGGTGAAAAAGCCATCGTACTCTTAATTTTAATTTTGCGCTAACAACAAAACACTGGCAGACTCTGAGGTCTATTTTCAGAACCTGATCTTTCAGAGAATGAAAATGCCAGCTCACTCCAGTCTGCGAGCAAGTGATAGTTAGGACATTCTATGGTTTGTGGTGGTTTCTCAGCACTTAGACTCTGACGCGACGCGACTCCACACTTTGCTCCTATTACAACATGTCCACTTCCGTTCCTCCCAAAAGGCTGCTCCCTGCCTACCCAGAAGACTCCTCCAGACCTACAGAACACATTCTAGATCTGACATTTGGATCATACTGGGCTCAATGCTGGCTACACAATCATATAGAATTCATCCCTAGTTGACAATTCTTCATGGAGATACAAGGCTGGCGATTTCAGAATTCAAAGTTAGATCACTCAACAACCGCAAGAGGGATTTGAATTCTGTTTCAAGGAGAATGTAGGGGTCGACGCCAGGTACACACTGGTATAAGGTACATCTCTGTGGCATCAAAACTCAGGAAATCGCTGTCCACGGTGGAGGGGATGTTAGGTACTCAAGCAGGCGGAATTTTTCTCAATGGCAGATTACTCCAGAACCGCATGACGGATCTTGATTCTTTATCATGGATGTTGTTGGGCTCGACGCCAGCTAAACGCCTGTATAAGGTACGTCTGTCTGGCATCAAAAGTTATGAAATCGCTGCCTGCTGTAGAGTTAATGTTAGGTACTCAAGCTGGCGGAACTTTACTCAATGGCAGATTACTCAACAACCGGAAGAAGATCTTGATTCTGTTTTCTGGAGGTAGTTGGGCTTGACGCCAGCTACATACCGGTATAAGGTACGTTTCTGTGGCAGCAAAACTCCTGAAATCGCAGTCTTCTGTGGAGTGGGTGTTAAGCACTTAAGCTGGCGGAATGTTACTCGATGCGAGATTACTCCACAACAGCGCGAAAGATTTGAATTCTGGTTTCTGGAGGGTACTGGTCTCAATGCTGGCTACTCACCGGTATAAGTTACATCTTCCTGGCATCAAAATTCATGAAATCGCTGTCTTCTGTGGAGTGAGTGTTAAGTACTTCAGCTGGCAGAATTTTTCTCGATGGCAGATTACTACAAAACCGCATGAGGGATTTGAATTCTAGTTTCATGAGGTTGTTGGGTTCAACGCCAGCTACTCGCCGGTATAAGGTACATCTCGGTAGCATTAATACTCATGAAATTGCGGTCTTCTGTGAAAGTACTAAGCTGGCGCAATGTTTCCTGATGGCAGATTACTCTACAACTGCAGGAGGGATTTGAATTCAGTTTCTTGGAGGATTTTGGGCTCGATGCCAGCTACACGCCGGTATAAAATACGTCTTCCTGGCACCAAAACTCATGAAATTGATATCCTCGGTGTATTTGGTATTAGGTACTCAAGGTGGCTGAATTTTACTTGATGCCAGATAACTCCACAATCGCGGGAGGTATTGGAATTGTGTTTGCTTGAGATTGTTGGGCTCAACGCCAGGTACAGGCCGGTATAAGGCTTATCCCTACCTGGTTAATATTGGTGATGTTCCTGATCCATCTAGGCACCCGGGAAAGCCCTACTAGATGAGACCATATTTAGATCACTTGGCGAGACAAGCAGAATTAGAAATATCATACAAGACAACTAATAGAGACTTTTTATACTGTTCCAGTGTTGTGACCTAGGTCAGGAGCGGGTAAAGGGGGTACGCTTGACTCTATCTGCTAAAGCAGTAGTGTTGAGCCAGGTGTGTTCATGAAGATTAAGTGTTGCGCCAGGTGCGTCCAGGGGGATTAGGTGTTGCGCCAGGTGTGTTCTGGAAGGTTAAAGGTGCGCCAGGTGCGGCCTTAGTTAGGGAGCAGTAGTATTTGCGTTCTGATTTGCGATTGACGTTATGTGCGCTAGGTGCACCAGACGCACAGGGCGTTCCAGGTGCTAAGTATTCTTTTGGTTGATAAATAGCTTGCGTCAGATGCGTCGGCATTGCCCCCTGACGCAAGCGATGTAGCTATTGCGTTCCCTGCTTCAGGTGTGCTCTGAATTTCGTTGCAACGCATGCAAGGGCCGAGTGGTTCTTTGGTTGCCCAGCTACAGTCTCTTACTCCTGACACAACGTCGCATTGTACTGAAGCCCTATCACAAACTTACCTCTGGTTCTATTCCCTTCCCTCTCATGACACCACCGGCTCTACATTGCGTCTTCCACACGCCCTGACGTATTTGCTCTTGTCATCTCTGAAGTCGGCCTGCACCCCAGTTCTGAATCTCATGTGTACAGGGTAAACTAACTAGTAGCCTGAATATAATAGTTTCTGACTCTTATTTTCCAGACAATTGGGTCTATATACATATACAGCTTGACGATGTGCTCGACGGCTTTTTTCGTCCCGGCAATACTGCGCAACTACAAGGACACGCAGAGCACTATGCTCCCCATTTCCCGATTCTTCAATATATCTCATTGTATTTTCTCAAATCAATCCGGCCATTAACCGGCCAGCACCGTTGCCCCTCGGGGATCAGGTGCGCCAACCCGAGGATTGCCTCTACGTCAACTATGGTAAACTCTCACGCATCCTCTCTCAACTGTACCGTAATATGACCATGTATGTCTCAGAGGAATCCTGAGTTGACTGCACTCAAGATCCAAACAGCCGCGACCCGACTCAAAGAATTCTGAGGGGTGTAGTCCTTGATTTGGACGAGCGCCACAAACTTTGCCAGCAGAGGGCCCCTCAGCGCACCATAAATATCTTCAGTACCACCCTGGAACCAAACCTAATCATTGCGACTCCTGTGGTTCCTAAAGTGTAGGGCACTTGTGCATGATGCGCTGTGGATGTCGTAAATGTCACTCTGTTGCAATGCTGAAACAGCGATTTCGAGTTGCGTTAGTTTTTCAACCCGGAGTGATCAAAGCACCACATGAACTTCGGCCAGCCGGCGCTCTGTAGGCAGGTGGTGCCAGCTAAATCCAATTAAATCGCGACATGTAATCTCGAGCCAGACTCCCGACACATCACTAAAATCCAAGACATGGGACACCTTGTCTCGATGTCCTTTCAGAATCCTCCTATTGATGACCGGCGTTGTTACAGCACCTGTTGTACTCTCTAAATGTTGCAGGACATTGGCAGAGAGATCAGCAGAGTGGGATGGAAGAGATTCAAGGTTAAATAACCTCATGTGGATGGTATGCTGACGATTGTAGCTGTGGACAATTTTGCGCATGGCATTATTTTTATTCGATCGTCACCCTCGGTCCTTGACTTGTTCCTTGTGCTCTAGATCGCCAAACTCAGTGGAATACATGGGTATATTGCCAAACTGGCGTATATGATCACTAAAATAACTTAGTAGATGTATCTTGATAAAGTTGATATGCGATTCACTATGAATCAAGTCCATAAGTCGGCAGTACTCTTCTTCGCGATCGTCGTCACAGATCCGGTGCCGTATAGAATGGGCCACTAGCTGGCTCCTCTGTGTTCTCTGATGTCAAATCTCACTCCGTTGCTCGTCAACCTTGGCCAGTGTATGGCTAGTTACTCAAAACTCAATGAAGATACCTTTAATCTTGTGAAATTGGTTGAGAACATCATCCATATAAGCTATGGCGTCAGATGTGTGGCTTTTGTATTGTGCTATCATACTGAAGTCGACGAGTGGTCTGACACATCCGAGAGCACTTTTGAAAGGTATCCCTTGTGAACTCTGTGGCTGGCGCAGTGCTACTGCGAGGACTTATAAAATACAAAGTCCCAGATTCCTCATCTCCTTCCCTTGCCACTGCTCAACCTCGCAGAATGCTTTTTTGGTTACCAAAAATCCAGTGTAGGGCGGAAATGTCTTCCAACCGTTGTCAAAAGCCTGCCGTCGCCTGTGTTTCTGTAGAAAACCTTGGATCCAGTCCATGTTGGGCTTAAATAATGTGAGATAAACCGCATGGCCACATGTCTGGCACGTGCAAGTCAGGCACCGAGACCTGGTGAAGCCCATGAGAAACAGTTTGGCCCAAATCAAGATCAAGGCCGCGGAACTTGATGTGGGCACTGTCTGATTTTGAGCCTGGGAACCGGTTTTCAACCCCATATCACTTGTATCTTGCTTAATCTCTAGCTCAATAATTCATGATGTTGGTTCCTGATTCCACGGCAGGGTCCTCACATGTTGGACTGGTGTTGGATTATAACCAGTGCAGTGTGACATTTTCCATATGGTCCGGAACCAATGAAGACAAGATTGGGAAGCACCTCCGAACCCCACGTTGGCGCAATCTATTGGGATGCCATCAAGCGCTGCGTGCTGCAGGGGCGCAAAAATTAATTTAAATACGTCTTGCAGTGTGTTGGTGTTCATTTGGCTCTAGTATTGATCTACTTTGGTAGACGGTGAGAGTATGGGGGGGAAAGGCAATAGTGCAAGAAGGAGAACAGCCATTGATCCAGGGCTGTTGCACCTGGCCAACGGAAGATTTTTGAAAGTAATATAGACAAGCCACGCTTTGTTGTCACGGGAGAAGGTGCCGAGATGGGTCTGATCAAATGTCCCAATCATGGGAACTCGAGTTGCACCAGGTGGAAGTGTCTTCTATAACTAGTTGGCTAAGGTTACCATAAAGGAGGTTGGGGGGCTGTAATTGAATGTCCCACGACAAGTCCGCTGTGTGCATTTGGTCAGAGATCCTTTCACAATTAAGACCTAATTCATGCCGAGGCGTGTAGACAAAATCAACTTGGTATGTGGTCTGGCAAAGGAGATATCTGACACAATCTAGGAAGTTACGATAGAAGACTGGCAGAGTCCATTTGCTATCGTCAACCAGTCCTTTGAACCATTGCAGATACGGACTTTAAGGGTCCAAAGTCCTGAGGTGGTTCTCCAGCATATGCATAGAGCTATAGCTGGCTAACGCAGAATCACCGAGGCCACTTGAGAAGTATTCATTGATTCGTGATTTAGGTACTTTACCCTGAATGAAACAAGAGGCTAGTTTGAAACTGGGCGCACGACTGTTCGGTGCCCATGACTCCTCGCAGAGATTGCTGTGTTCTTGCTCAAATCCATCGACATCTCCAATTGGTTCTCCAGAGTGTGGATAATGCTACTCTCTGCCGGGTAACGAAGCCAGAGAGTTGTCTGGTATCTCAGTATCAGAATCATGAGCAGTAAAGGCGTCGAGCTTCTGTCCAGTGGGATCCGGATCGGATTCATAGTCGGAATCCTAGGGCTCGCTTGCCTCTTGGTGGTACAAGATGCTTGTTTCTATGTCGTTGATAATATCCACGGATGATGTATATCATAGTGTGGACGTGAGCAAAATGTCTATATTTGTATGTGGAGTGAGCAGGTGTTTCTCATATGCGCCTGACCGGATGTATTTTCATTGGCAGAATGGACTTTTGCTATGCATGCTGGGAGTCAGCTGAGTCTATATCGTGGGCTTAGTGTAGATTGTAGTTTACCTGTACTGCTGTGTTTAGTCTTGAGCCCAACACGTGTGGATCGCACTCAGGATCAAGGAGCTAAGACGCTCCAAAGAGGAACTAGTCATTCTTGGGGTTTAGCGTAGACGTCACATTGTGTAATCTTTAGTTTCTTTGAAGATCAGAGACCTTGCTGAAAAAAGGTGCAGGTCATTCTTTATTCAACTTGAATCGGATAATGTTTTTGAGCGTCAAATTTGCCTATTCTTAGCCAATCTTGAAAACACAGCTTGTTGCTTTCAAACCCTCTGGAATGTCTGGGAGTTGTATATATAAAGTAAATTGAGTATGATAGAAGGGACTTTAAACCAAAAATCATCACACCTTCAAAACATCCATATTCAGCTCTACATCAGCAAAAGCAAAAAGTGTACTTTTTTCTGCATCCTGTACATCCTGAGACCCCTCTTTCCTTCCTGAATATATGGAAACTATCTCCCTGTACATTCCAGAAACTAACTTTTGGCCAGTTCGCTAGTGGCTGATTTCAACTTAATTGCACTTAGTGGCACTTCATAGAGTCTACTATTTTGGGTACATGCAGGGGTTCAAAGTGGGGAAGTCAAATTTTGCCATCAAAAATTTGAATTATCGATTGGTCAGTCATCTGATACCCTGAAGGTCTCAAATTTTGCATGTAGCTAGAATAAACTACTATTTATAAGATAAGCTAACGCATTTTTGTCTCTGAACAATTTCATTTTTCTCAGGAAGAAAACTCATTATCAGGATGGAAACTGCCGTTTAGGATGCAAGCTGGTTTTCAGGAAAAGCCAGGATGTACAGGAAGACCAAAATGCAAACTGTTGTTTTTTGCTGATGTACTATTTCCAATACTTGTATCAAGAGACACCAACCATCAACCAATATGGCCCAAAATATCATCCACATACAATACATCTAAATGCAGAATCTAGCATCATAGTCGGCTCCAGTGAGCCAGACATACGAAGTTCCGCCCAATTCTCTTGTAGGGGTGATTAGCGCAAGATGCCCTAATCCTGGGGGTTAGTCAATTACCCACTATAAAGGAGCCCTGGGAATCCCAAATAATAATGCAGGCGTGATGGGTTATAGAAAATGGCGGCGAATTGTGAAATATCAGCTGGTAGCAAGGAGCTTGACGCCAATCCCTAATTTCCCATTCGGAGAATTCAAGCAAATCGTCGCAGGAATGAGGAGATTGCGCCCTGTGTGCGATCAGCTCGCCACAACATCCGCCCCGAATACCCTGCCTCAAATGCAGGAGGCTGATGAGACAGTCGTTCAACTTATTACAGCCTGTATGGGTAAGTTGTCAATCACGATAAACAGGCACCTTCTGTGTGTGGCTAAGGGCAGGCCTGACCCTCAATTGGCCCAGCCAGGAGGCCCCACTGGGCAGATGATGGTTCCCCAGCTGCTAATACCTACAGGCGCCCCAGCTCAATGGGGTCTTGCGAGGGCTGATCCGCACCCAGCTTCCGCTTCCCAAAACGCTCTCCCATCAATTAACAAACAGCAAGCAAATGGACAAGTTGTTGGGGGTGTGGGTCCGGCGCAAGGACTAGGAGTGCGTGCTCAACCTCAACTGCCGATTAGCCAACAGGATGCGCAAGAACAAGTTGTACTAGGTGTCATTCAGGCACAAGGACAAGTCATTCCAGGTGTCGTTCCGGCCCCAGGACTAGGTGTACCTGCTCAACCTCAAGGGCCGATTGACCAACGGCAAAATGAAGGACAAGTCTTTCGCGATGTAATTCTGGCCCAAGGACTAGGAGTACCTGCTCTACCTCAACTGCCAATTAACCAACTGGAAGCGCAAGGACAAGTCGTCCCAGGTGTCGTTCCGGCACAATGACAAGTCATTCCAGGTGTCGTTCCCACATCAGGACTAGAAGTACCTGCTCAATCTCGATCCCAGGTTAACCAACATGCAAGCGCAAGGACAATTCGCCCAAGGTGTCATTTGGGCGCATGGACAAGGAATACCTGCACCACCAAACACTCCCTGACCGGTTGGCTCAGCGCAAGCACCAATTATACTCAATACCCCAGCCAGCAGCTCAGCTGGCAGCTCAGCTGGCAGCCCAGCAAACAGCCCACCTAACAGCCATGTAAACAGCCCACATAACAGCCCACATAACAGCCCTGGGCCGCCAAAGATCATACCTAATATCCGGGTAAATCGCCGGGCGCCACTAGGTGAGTCCTTTTCAAAATAATCTCTGTGTTTGGGATTTTCACTAACCGACTAAGGAGTTATTGATTAGAGCACTCTACTTGGATGACCACGTGCAGTGCGTATTGTTGGGATCCGCCACAAGGCTAATAACCGTGCAGACTACCTGAATTTCACCGGCTCAATTGGCGCCCTGTCAACAGGGTACATTTTGCAGAGTTCTATTCTTATAACATCGTTGGACTGTCAGCGATGATTACAACATCCATAACACATAACACGAGTCAATACATACTTGGGGCTACCAGCGAAGGACGGCGACTCCTATGTGACTATCCCAACACGCCACTCTCTTGGATGAATTATATCTTCATTGATAACGATGAAGCAGTAAGGGCCAGGCTCCTGTCGAATCCATTTCTTGATGACCCACTTAATCTCTTGATCTATTGCCATCATCCAAATAACGTCAGTAGGGAATCCACACCGCCGTTGAGGGGCCACCCCTATCTTGCGCCAAGTGCACTCTGCAATTGGTCTCATTAAGCCGTAGCAGGAGCCCAATTGCATGGACGCGCACAACAGCCAGTGGCCAGAGCTTATCCCGGGCCAGCTAATGAAGCAGGTGAACAACAAGAGGGGGATGACTCTGACTCTTTAATTGTAGCTTTATCTGGTAGGTCATCAGATGGCTCCGGCGCTGGGGATGGACGTGAGTACAGTCTTGGAATGTTGCCATTCCCTGTTGCAGAGAAAAGGGAATCCCCTGCGGAACGCGTAGCACTCGCCCTCAAATCTTTAGGGCTTGTTGAATATACCACAGTCGGCGGAATTGGGGGGGCGTCCTGCTCAAGGAGACATGAGACAGAAGCGCAGGGGTTGGTTCGACGATCAAAGTTGTAATGAGCATAAGTCCAAGAGATTTCGTTTAGTTTCCATTGGTAGGGGATGTTTGGAAAGCGAGGAGGTACCGAAGCGCAGTGCTTCCTTCAATAACTAGGAGAGTCAGGCGGGTGATCCCAAGAAATTCCGTTCAATTTTTGCCTGTGAGAGTTTGATCAACTTGACAGCAGGTTGATCGTTTGCTAAGTCTACCCAGACGCACCATAGTGTATTAGTGACATTGTTTAGCATTACTGTTCATAGAGTGTTCGAATATATTTCTGATAGCCAGTCACCATCTGATCAGTTCATGTTCGGCTGTGTTCGCCTACTTTACCAATAACGTGAGGGGTAGTTGGGCTCCTTAATGGATTCAATCTTTGATGTCGATGGTGTCTTGGCAGACGCCAAGAGACTATCACGTATTGCGGGATCCCTCAGGAATCTTGGCATCTGTATCCTTGTGAGGCTTAAAACCTTATTTCATCACACGCGGTGGATATCTCAAGTGTTCACGATCATTTTATTGTCTATGTTCTGCGTCTTGATGTGTTTCAATTTGTGGATCCACTGTATGGCTACTTCATCTGGCCCACGATACGAGCATCCCACTTCAGCGTGCCACGTCCTTGTACACCACCCTGCTTCGCGTGCTTTGCTCGTACAGTACACCCTCCTAGAGCAAACACTCAGAAAATGTACACCCAGCTTCGACGAGGTGTATATGAGGACCCCTCCTGCCCCTCATTCCGCCTTTGTGTTCCCACTCACCTTACCATCCTCTTGGTCCTTCTACCACCCCCCCACATGCAGGGCCAGATTCCGACCTCCCTACGTCAACCTCTGTCCAAGATCCTCGTCACTCATGTGACATATCAATAGACTTAAGTTTTCTGTTCTTTCGGTTATTTTAGTTCCCTTCAATCTAAAGATCGCACAAGTCCCCATGGCACCACCGGGCTCACAGAAACAGCAGTTACAAAAGGGAAAGTAAGTAAATTAGGTTTATATATTTGTGAGCAATTTTAATTTTTCTATTTTTCTTAAGCGTCCTGCTGCGCAGCCCAAGAAGATTGATGCCGTGAGGGGAAAACGAAGAAAGACTATGCCGCGAATAGTCGCCGGTCGTCCAGCTGTGGAGTGAGTGTAAGTAATCACCAAAAGAACCAGATTTGCAGTTCGGGGATCTGGCGCTCACAACATACTATTTTTGTATACAGAAACATGGCCGAGCGCAGGCACTTTGAGCCAGCCGTCAAAGACTCAATCACTCTGTAGCTCAAAAGAAGCCTCCACCACTTTTTCAGAGTCTGTCACGCTAATAATTGAGCACAAATTAGGGTTCTGTATGGCAATATTGTGTACACCAAATTGTGCTGTGGGGTCTTCGATCCAGGTATCAGATCAAACCCCTAGACAAATTGGCGTGAGCAGCTCAAGTACCTCTGACAGCCCGCAACCTTGTACCTGGCCAGTAGAAAGACACCCAAGTAGATACAGTTACTGTCCTCGCTCGCTCCCTTCCGCCTGTGAAAGATCGCTTCACCCTGATTCAACAAATGCAAAAGTCAGATAAAGTCGGGGAACTCATCTGTCACCCAAGGATGCTAGTTAAAAACTTGGATAGAAAACTCCACACCACTAACCTGCGTCGAAACACGGTGCGCACCTGTGGTAGAGACGTTGCGGAATCTCCGAATAAGTGTTCATCCGCATCTAACTCCTGTCACCCTCGCCTTAACCTATTTCAACAGAGTCTCCATCCTCCACTTAATACCCACGGGAAGTCTGAATCTATATCATTCGCCGAATGGGTCCCCCGGATGCGGGATACCCGTTCCTCGAACATTGCCTGGTGTGCTAGCAAGTCGGAGAGTGAAATCACATGGGGTGTTCTAGCAACGCTGAGAATGAAAACTCTCCTAGAGGTGATTCGAGGGCAGCATGTGAAGGAGGAAATCGGATGCCCTTTATATCTAATCAGGGCAAAAAGTAAGGGTGCCCTCATGCCATGTCAAGAACCCGAAAAACCACTCTCACTGCGATAGCTCATAGTTCTCCATAACAATAATCACATTCTCGCATGGCTCCTTGCCAACCATGGCCAAATTCCCCTCGATCTCGTGGTCGAAAAGTCATGTCGCGATAATGGAGCGGAGGCAGTTGAGAAGCCTGTGCCTGCCAATAGGAGATACCCATTTCTCAAATGCAAGGGTTGGGAAGATACCCTGCGGGCAATGCAAGCTGATGAGGATGAGGAGGAGGAGGAGGAGGGGGAGAAGAAGGAGGAGGAGGAGGTAGAATGGCTAGAGGCAGAGGAGGAGGAGGAGGAGAAGGAATGGCTAGAGGCCAAGGGTGGAGAGGGTCAGGAGGCGCCACCTGCCGGGGGGATAATCATTTTGGACGACCTAAGTATCGACACCTAACAGGGGTATCAGTTAACATAATAATCAAACCATGATAGCTAATTGACGACGTAGGACAAGGAACCGGGAGCTACAGGCCCTTCAACAAGACCGAGATTATTATTATTTATTATTATATATCATTAAGCTTGTAGAGCCAATGGCTATGAAGCTGGAGAAAATACATGATT
>QOVD01003831.1:0-18362 GCA_003521225.1 Tuber microsphaerosporum | reverse complement strand
GCCGCCGATCGGACGAAAAGTTTTGTCCTAGTACTTTATGATAGGGGTGGGGGAGAAGGCAAAGGGGAATAAAAGTGGATAGTGATGGCACAATCGATTGATTGCATGTCTGGTTCGTTATCTTTCGGCCCCCATACCTGGATCCCCTCATCCAGGTTGAAAAAAGAGTGATTAAAGAGCTCACAGCGCAGCACGGTTCCATCTAGCATTGATGATGCTGCACAAGGTTCTTAGGAGAGACGGTTTTAGGGATGGAAGGAGTTGAGGAACGGGATTGCTGGCTATGTGTTGCTCCTGTTACAAGGGGTTCGGGAGGCTATTCCCCAGCCCCGTTTTCCACTTAGCCGATTCGTAGTAGTCTGCCACTTTTAACCACCGTAAAAACCAAAATACCGTAATTGAGAATATCGCTAGGGGGTTAGAGTTGCCTCTCCTAGTCAGATAATCTCTGGATCATTCAATTAAATCTACTAACAGTTTAGACTTTTGCCTTACTCAATAGGCATCCCTGATGTAGGGCTGCTGTATTTGTTAATATCATAGATAAATAACTCTTATTCCTGGTATATATAAGTGTCAAATGAATCAAAGGTTCAGGTTTAGGTTCTCTACAGTATCAAATAACATATTTAATTAGTATCTGAGTCTTCAAACCTTACCTTTGACTGAATACTATCCATTGTGCTTGTGTGGATGAGACTGCCTTTTGTGTATGCACTTTTGGACTGCTTTTTGTTGTTTCACTTACAATATCTCTTCCTATGCATGTTGGACTGCCTTTTTGCTACTCTTTTCTCATTTGTGGCACACTTCTGTATTATCCTACCCTCTTTTTCCCTCTTGGGACTCAGTCTTTTGAGCATAAATAGCCTACACTTTCCTCTTTTCAACCATCATCTTTCCAGCAACTCTTCCTGAGCTTTCTACAAGTAACACATATTTCCTTCTTTGTATACACTCCTCTCAATCCATCCTACTTGATCTGTTTACCACTCCTTGCCCCTTTTAGATTTCCTAGCACCTACTGTTCTTTGACTAACATTATCCCTTTAGTTGCAACAATGCCGACACCGACCACTCCAATTGCGCAAGCTCTCGAGTTTGCAGCTGCACATGGTGAAGCACTCGTTACCAATGGTAGTCTGCGCATCCGCTTTGCCCCAGATGGACTTCAGTTGCTTGACAATGATGAACTAGCTGCCGATGGGGAAGAAGAAATCATACTCACTATTCATATTATTGTCCCGGCCGGAACCAACCTCCTCCGTCCCCTGCCTGTTGTGCCCGCTGTTTCAGCCGAGGGCTGAAGGATCTTTCTCACTGCGTTTTCTCCCCCTAATCTAAAGGGGCAAATTCTGGACGCCATTCTCAATTATTTCGGTTCTTAAGGTAGAGAAATCCAAAAGAAGAAAAATAATCTCAGCGCTAAAGTCACATAGGAAATTGGGATGGAGTTTTTGGGTCAATAAGAGAGAATATTACTGGGCACAGGCGCAGAGTTAGACATACCTATCTTGTGAGTAACAAATGAGGCAGAAAGGTTAGGGGAGATACCTTGCCCTTGTGAAGTTCGCTAAAAATCGGCCCTGGTGTTTTACCGAGTGATGACCTGTGATACTGGCCGGATTGCTACGAGTACTCCTAAAGCCCAACTCGAGAGTTAGACGCAATTTCCTAAATTAGACCATCATAATTCGTGAACATTATAATAATATAGTGCTCTTATGTTACAGGCTCGCCAATACACACGCGTATGGTGTCTTTCAGCCCCCCATCTGGAATAGGTAGTCTCCAGATCCTGGTTTGTTCACTCACGCCTAAGCCTACTTTTTTTCATCACTGATACTAAGGGGCTTCGTTTTTTGATATATTAGTAATTATTGTCTATAATTTCTCTCCTATTTAAAATTCTTCTCTCTTTGTGATATATCATAGCTCCTCCGGTAATACTGTAGGTTCAATTTTTAATGTCATAGCAGCAGTATGATTAATTTTTTAACCCTAGGCGAAAAGTCCTAATTTACCCGCAAGTAAGATAGGGACTTTTTTCCCACCGTAGTTTTGCGTGAAATACCTAGCTAGCGCAGTAGTCAAGATTCTAGGAACCAATTAATCCCTGTGCAATTAATAGGAGCCTAGAAGCTCATTTCCCCTCATGTGGAGTTATTATTGAATAGTCCATTGTGTAGTGTAAGATAATTAAAAAAAAAATCCTACCCTATGAGAATTATGAGACTAAAGGGCTTAGCCTTCTTCAATGAGGCTGCAGGGAAGGCCAGACCTGCTCCGAGGTGGTAGAATCCGACTCCAAGCCTGAAGGTTGGCAATCGGAGGGGTAGCAGATAAAACCTCTCTTTTCGTCCTCCTCTCATTTATAATAGCAAATGCAATTTCTAAATGCTGTACTCGAGTGCTCCCTGGTCTGGATGCGGCTAGGCCAGTTTATGAGGGTGGTCATTTACCATCAAGCCGCCCTTTCATCATCAACCACCGTAAATTAACAGTGTTTTCTCAGAAAGGTCAAGTATGAATAGTTACTGCTAAAGAGCAGTTACAAGTATTTATAAAGGCGCCTAAGTTACACATTCTCTGCGAGTAGACAAAGTTGATCCCTCAGATTGCTGTGAAGTCTCATTTCACCTCTTTCGCCGGAAGACAGATATCACTGAAATAGTGTTAAATTTGCATCGTACAGCTGGCATCGGATGTACCGGCCAATATGAAAAAAGCACTCTAGATCTCAATGAAGGTGTAAGAGGAGGGTGAGGGTTCGCACCTGGTGTGTAGAGAAAGAAGAAAAAAAATTCAATTTAAGTTTTTGAATACGCAATTAACATCCTACCTCGCGGATAAGACTACCTGGATCCAACTTGGCCCTCCCTGGGTAGCACCCTCCTGCACACAGTTCTCCTCGTACGCTACCAAAGCCCCATCCTTAAAGGGCTTTTTTGCACGCCATGATTTGGGCTGTCCGCTGTCCCAAATTAGGATTCGAGATGTTCATGGTGTTTGGCTCGGTATAATAGTGTTTCCAAATTGTGATTTGGAGACCGCGATCGCAAATCACGTCTATCTCAAATCACGGCAGGCTAGACACGACTGCCTTAGGTCTTTGGTATAACCACTACCTAGTAGAGAGAGATACGGTTCCCCAGCATTGTACCTTATAGCTGTAGTTTATAGTATAGTATCGGTCGTTCGCAATATAGTAACTTAAGGTATTATCCCAACGCCAACGACCCGGTACGTGGCAATGTTTCCATTGCTTGTCCGGGAGATTCATGGGCCTGCGGCACCAGGCCTTGGGGTCGGACGGAATGCCCTGAGGGGAAAGAATTGTGGTTGGCGGTAAGAGGCTTGGGCAGGATGAAATATCCCTCCCAGCTCGCTCTTAAGATCACTCTTGGTAAGTTGGGGGAGGGTACAGGACTCATGGAATGGGAGGCAATTTCGCGGTAGTTAAAAGACTCCTTACTGTATTAATTTTCCTAGATGAGCAAGAGTAGAAGTTGTGGACAGCATCCCAACCTAATCCTCAAGCTCACATTTGGAGGACTGTGGTATGTGGGCGTGGCATTCATTGAACCGCGCCCATAGTGGAAATCGATCAGGTAGCTTTTACGTCGCTTTTCACGAGCATAACTGATACTTATATTTTATATTTTTTCCTCTATATTTACACAGCCCTCGCATCCACCCCCAGGAGGGAGGAGAAGGGAAGGGAATTGTGAAAAGAAAAAGAAAAAACTAACGAGCAACTAGTGTACTACACAAAGAGAATTCACAACTAGAAAGCAGACAAAGTAAATATTATGGAAATTTCAAGCCATACCGGATTATCTCAACATAATAGAAAGAGCTCCCCTACCAACGCCAAACTCAAGATTATAAATAGAAACTGAAAAGTCCTGACTCGACTACATAAGAAAATCCGCAGAGGTTTAGACGGGTATCGTCGCTCCCACATACATTTCGGATATATCTTCAGGAATTTTCTTTAGGATGTCTGCCTCCAGGCTACTATCCATCGCATCTGGGTTTGTGTCCTCTCTCAGCCTACTATGAAGATATCTGATGATATCATCCCTCTTGGGAATGATGTCTATAATTGCTACTCTTCCAGAAAGACGCCTCTCGATTTCAGCTCGGATGTGTGGTCTTCCAGTCACGAATATTCGAGTGCCCGAAGACCCCTGGAGGATTTGATGCAGCGCATCAAGAAGCTTGACTCGATGCTCTGCCGCACATTCATCCAGGGCATCGATGCATATGAATGTACGCTTTTCGGAAGAGGTAGTCTGCAGCATCTTCACAATATCCGAAAGTTGCGGTCCCCGTCCACCAATGACCTTTCTTTAGTCCCCATAGGCTTGCGCTATCTCCCTTGGTATCTCTTCCAGCCCGCCCACAACCTGTTTCAGCAGGGCCCCCAGCATGCTCGTCAACGACTGTTCTTTTTGAGCGGCGAAATCAAAGTAAAAGCATGCAACAGCGACATTTTGCCCTCCGGCCTGATCGCACAAACTGTCTATTACCAATGAACTAACATCGCGGATTGTCAGCATCCGCCCTTTTCTTTTTATACCTCGAGGTTCGTCCTTCTTACCTAATATAAGTCTTGCCGACTCCCGGATTACCGTAACAAAGCAACACTGGGTCGTGGGATTCACTTCCCCCACTGCCTGCGTACCAGCTTCTAAATTCCTCGCTTTGTAAGAGCCATTCCCCCACATTCTCCACCCGGCGGTCCCGAATGTCCTGGTGCTGTAGCCTGGGTTCTAGTGGTGATAGCCAGGTCAAAATTTGAGATCGATCATCAGCAATGGTGTAGTTGCTCCACACGTTAACGGCCGTGTTGAAAGAGCCGATATTATTACTGAAAAGTAGTGACATTATGTGCTTTCGCTACTGTGGGCGCTGTAGACAATGGGTGATAGTCAGTCGATGGCCGAAACAGCTGGGGGCTGAAGAAAAGTGGGGTCTCTTGTGGAACCTCAGGGATGCCTCAGGACCGCCCAACCAATATTTCCCAAAGCTTTCGTCTCAGCACCCCTACCTGTGCCTGCAGCACAAACCTGGCATTGCGCTGTACGAACACCCTCAACCCTCAAGCGCCTGCAGTAAAGTCGGCTACCGGTACCTTCAGTCAGTATGCATGTGCCAGTATACAAGCGGATTAAGCTTTCCGAATGAATGAATCAACAGAAAAATTCGCCCACCACCTAACCTAAAGCAGCACAGACTAGTCGAGGCCAGAGTTGGTATAGCTAGTATAATTTATCGGGTTTACACAGCATACGAGTATCTCTTGGTGATGTCGATACAGGCATAAAAAAAACTCCTTCCGCACCCTCGTACTAGGTTCTGTGAAGATAAAAGCCTTGCTTTTGATATTTTCCGAGACCCCAAAGTGCAGTTGTCGTACAGTACCATTCCCCTTCACCTAGCATATATACGCCCCAAGTCCACCTACCACACCCCCAGCAAGCGAATTTTCCATCATCTAGTACACCGTAACCCAACTACCCCTGGAAAGCTATTTTCCAGTTCTTACAGCAAACTGAACTAAAACTTACTCCACCGAGCTTTAATCTCCAATCTTACTATTACAAAACAATAAGGCAAACAATGGCAAAGGAATCAACGTACGATCGTGCAAGGGATAATAGAGAGGAGAAAAAACCCAAACTACAAACGAAAGAGGTACAGTACAGTACGTATAGCAGCCGCAGAGACAAAAGTATTCAAAAGCATCAGTTAGTCACGCTGAGTTTATTCAGCGTATAAGGGGGGAGGGAGTATCAAGCGTTGGCTAAAAACGTCAAGGCCTACGGACCCTTATAGCTAGAGCCCATGTATCATCGCTCAAACGGCAAACTCGGTAGGGGGGAGGGAAGAGGATACCCCAGCTGACCGATCCCTCACGCTCTACCAATTTGGGAAATTAGGGAATCAATTTGTTATATTCCATCAGAAACTCCACAACTCCCCCGCCGACATCGTAAAGCAAATTAAGACTCCCTCATGCCCACTCACGACAGCATACCAGTGCAGTCCACTCTCTTCTATTAGGCCAGGATTGTGGTAATTCCACTCCATCAACATCTCTACGACTCCCCCTTGACGGTTGTAATTTTTGCAATATCGAAGGCCCCCTTGTAGATGGCCCTTGATGATGGCCAACGAGCCGCCCCCTACCCCCCTCGCAAAATTTCTAACCGAAAGTACGACAGGGAGGCCGACTATCCAGCAAATACCTAACATCACACCCTTTATAAGGTTGAGTCTTGGGAGTGAACTCCTGCCCAATCAACTATGATACATACAACGCATTTTCCCCCCCACCTCACGATACCCCAATCACAAGTCATCACTCGCCAGATCATCGCAAATCAGAGAGGAAAAACTCGGAGGTTTTGAACGTGGATTGATAAAAAATACCTTGCATTACTCCAATCTAAGAATAACTCGTCGATTACGCGTAGCCAGCAGTTAGCAACAGCACCACCTAGATCCAGCGAACACCACCTAGATCCAGCGAACACCACGAAACCAATTTCCTCCAGAAATTACAATACAATACGGAAACCTATAAAAGGCTCTTGAAGGGGTGAAATATAGGAGTCCAATGAAAAGCAAGCGCCCCCCTACCTTACAAAATTCTAGAGTCGGGTCTGAACCATTTCACACTCTAACGGTGTTCTTGTTAAGCTACAGGAGAACGAAGTGGCTACTCACCACATATCCTAGCAGAACCGGTATCGTAGATACAGTGTCATGTATTAAAGGGTTAAGCAAGGAGCGAGTGAGTCGTCAAGAGTAAAAAAAATGGAAACCAACCGCTATTTTTCTTCCTCGTGGTATCAATAGTGACACGATAGAGGCAAGTGGAAACGGGTAAACTACGGAGTACAGCATGATACTCCAAAGCCACTCGCTCCCCTCGTTTCCGGCCCCGACTGAAAGATAATGAGCTAACATCCGTTGTATTAATGCACAACTAATTGCTCAATAAGAATAACGGGAGTAATCATATAACAAGCCCTCTAGAAAAACAGATAAAAAAAAACCTCTTCTCCCGTTTTTGTGAGCAAGAAAGGATCGTTTACTCTCTCCATAAAAGTCTATGCTACATAAAAATGTTCAAAGGCACCGCTTTTCACCCCTTCATAATCCCCAAGCCCCCCCTTTCCCCCGAACTCTCACAAATGCACCAATTACCCCACCCAGGCTTCCCAAGGAAAATAAGTAAAAAGGAAAGTAGCAGATCACAAGATAAACTAATCGGAATCCCCTCCATAATCCTCAGATTCTTCATCGTCGTCATCATCATCATCATCCTCTTCATCTGAAGAAGGGTCAATTTTGTAATTCGTCTGCTTTCGAGCCCTTACAGCCCTCCCACGAGATACTGGTTCGGCTGCTTTCGGAGCTGGTTTAGCTGAAGGCTTGGTTGCAGCTTTAGAAGTCTTAGACGAAGGTTTAGAGTAGGGTTCCCCATCGTCGGAATCCAGAAGTTCGTCTGCCATCTTGTCTACGTCCATATCGTCCTCGTCCTCGTCGGACAAGACAATCGGTTTCTTGGCCCTGGCCTTCGGCGCCGCCTTTGCAGCCGGTTTCTTGGGCTCTGCAGCCTTCTTCGTTGCAGCCCTCGCTGGTGGTGCGGCCTTCTTTACTGGGGCTTTTTTGACAGGTTTAGGGATGTCGTCATCCGAGTCCGAGTTCTCAGATCCGTTGCCGGCATTCTTACTAAGATCAAGAGGGATCTTGGAAACTCCCTTCGGAGCCACCTTCTTAGCAGCTACACCCTTCAAGGCTGCGCCAGACGCCTTTTTTGCAGAATCTCTAAACAAAGGTCTACCGGTGTCACTACCTTGACTCCCGATACCCTTAACAAGGACACTGACGTCCCCAAGACCATTCTCTTCATCAGAGTCATCCGATCCAGCAATATCAAGAATTGAAGGCTTTGCTGCCGCTGCCCTCTTTGGTTTTGTCGCAGTCGCCCTCAAGGGCGGAGGGTCTGAGACGTCCACGTCAAAGATAGAATCATCCGCAGCAACCGGTTTAACTTTCGGGGCAGTCTTGGTAGCAGCTTTAGCTTTCGGGGCAGCTTTCGCCGCAGCTTTCTTTGCAAGGACCTCCATCTCAGATTCAGCCTCGGATTCATCTTTTGCAGATTTCTTGGCTAGTACTGTCTTGACCTTCGGCTTTGGGGGGGAGGGTTTCTCGCCCAGTGAAAGGAATTCGTCTTCACTATCCTCTGCGGGGTCTGGTTGAGGCTTTTGATCTGGCGACGATTCCACATTGGCAGGTGTTACTTTAAAAGGAGGTTTTGTAGAGAGCGCTGGTTTAAATTTTCGATCAAGCATGTCGAAATCTGAATCACTCAGGTCATCGATTACCACCGGTTCTTTTTTGGCAGCCCTTGCGATGGGCTTTTTGTCAGGGGCTTTCTCCGGAGGTTGATCGATAGACTTGAATCCCAGTACAGTCTGCTTCTTGGCCTCCGTTTTGACCTTCGCAGCCGCTGGCTTTCTCTTTGGTTTTGAAGCTTCGAAATCCGATTCGTCACTGCCAGCGGCCTTCTTCTTTCCTTTGGTAATCTTTGCGCCGTACTTGCCATTCTTCTTGCGCTTGACTACGGTACCTTGCTCTTTTTTGTCTTCTTCCAATTGTACTCTCCATTCTTCGATAAAGGCATCCAACTCGGTATTCCACAAGTCTTTTGGAGACTTCTTGATAAGTTCATCGATCTCGAGTTCTTTTTCAGCGACATCCTGAAGTAGCTTCTGGACCTTTTCATGTGTCAAAGACCAAATGGCCATCTGATCAGGGAACAATTAGCATGTACAAATATACCATAGAATGACGGAGTACGAACCCCCAATAGATAATTGTAACCATCCCCGACAGTTGAATCTTCTTCTTCAACAGTATCCTCAGTCTCACCAGCCTTCTGAGCCTCAGCCTTATTAGAAATTTTATCAAACTTCTTCTTCATAAGGTCCTCTATAATCTCTGAACGCTTACGCCCTGAGACCACTAGTTCCTTCTTAATGATCATTTGGACGAAGCGAGCCTGATTAGTGTACTTCATTAACTGCTTGCCCATTTCTTTCAGCATGTTATCCTGTAAAGTATTAGCAATGGAACTGATCAGGAGGGATTCTGGTTTGTAATACCTTGCGCTCTTGGTAATACTTCAAGCGAATATAATAAAACTCCTTCAGGATATCATTGACCGAAGCGTACTTATTAATCCTTCCCTCAGGATCAAAAGCCACAAGATTGCTGGTTGATACAGTTTTCGTAAGCTTGAACTTGTTAGCAAGCCCCTCTGCCAAAGCCTCTTGCATATGCTTTTCGGACTCCATGGTAATTATGAAATGGACCCGTCGAGGAGAGTTATAATCAACGTAATCTTTGATGAACGATTTATCTCCCTTGATGATATCCTCGAGTTTCTCTTTGAACTCTTGAGTCCACGTCTTGATAGGCAATTCTCGAATTTCGCAAGTAACATCATCAATCTGATTGATAATCCCGGAGAATCTAAATTTGTCCTCTGCGATCTGCTCGACTTTGCCGGTCCAATCACGATACCACGGGGTCATAGATTCCAGTTCCTCGTTGTTCATCAAACGCCTGATATTGGCAACCACATCTTCTGGATTGTAATTCGGTATAGAGGTACTCCACCCTATCACTCGTGTAAGTAAGCAACGCCAATAATGCTAGACGTAGATGTTGCCTCAAACATACCTGTGCCAATACCATCGGCTCCATTGATCAAAACCAAAGGAACAACAGGGGCATACCACATAGGCTCAATTTTCTTGTCGTCATCCAGATTATACGTCAACAGGGGATCATCGGTAGCTGGGAATAACTTCCTAGCAAAAGGCGACAACAGTGTATAGATATAACGAGGACTAGCTGCATCCTTTCCACCATCAAGACGGGTACCAAAAGACCCTTCGGGCTCCAATAGATTGACATTGTTGCTTCCAACGAATGTTTGCGCCATGCCAGTAATCGTCACTTGAAGAGAACTTTCACCATGCTGATAGGCTGTGCACTCAGAAACGAATCCAGACAATTCCGAAACTTTGAGTTGTTTTGTCAGCTTTCTCTTGAAACAAGCAAAGAGAATCTTGCGTTGACCAGGTTTAAGGCCATCCACAACTGAGGGAATGGAGCGGATGTTGTCCGCCATACTGAAGAGAATCAACTCTTTATTAACGAATTCCGGATAAGAAATCTTATCAATGGAGTGATCAAGGTAAGTTCCAGGCTTGTAGAGTCGGAGCCATTCCTTCCGCTCATCCGCCTTTTTCTTGGAAAATGCGAGCTCGATCAGTCGCCGGCCTTCCTCCTCCATCACATGAAACTCCTTGACATGTCTTTCCAGATCTGCAAAGTACAATTTTGCCTCCCGTTCACCTGAGGTTCCCAAACCCTAGTAATGTCAGCATACATACGCTACTCCAAGTGCTGGGAGAGAAAAACTTACTTTGTAGTACTTATGTTCCCACCCTTTTTCCGTGTTGTTCTCTTTCCAATACTCATACTCTGGCATGGTAAAGAAACTGATCTCCTTGGTTGGCTTTTTGACCCCACCTTTGAAAACCTTCACAATAGGTGTGATAAATTCGATTAGAAAGTTGGGCAACTTGAGCAAACTAGGGAATTGAGTCTCGAAGAAGTTGATAAGCAATCCTTTGATATGGCTTCCGTCATAATCCTGATCCGTCATGATCATGAGATGACCATATCTCAACTCTTTCCTTGATTCGTAAACCTTCTTATGTTGCAACCCCAGAATCTGCTTAACGTTTTGAATTTCCACATTCTTCATTATTTGATCATGAGAGGCGTCTCGAACATTAAGAAGCTTTCCGCGCAAGGGGAAAACGCCAAATCTATCCCGTCCATCGATTGCAGATATACCAGCAACAGCAAGTGATCTAGCTGAATCTCCCTCAGTCAGAATAAGCACGCATTCCTGTGAGTCCTTGGTTCCAGCTCTGTTGGCATCAATGAGCTTTGGATTATTGATTCTAGAAACTGTTAGCACACCCAGGGCCACCAAATAACAGGCTAAGACTCACCTAGAACGTCTTGATCCATCCGTTTTTTTCAACTGCTTATCAGCTTTCATATTGGCATAGTCGATGATGTTCGAGATAACAGGAGTATTCTTCAAAACATTTTTAATGAACGAGTCGCTCAAAGCACATTTGCTGCCAAACGCAGAAGCTCTAGTAGTTAGTTGCTCCTTGGTTTGCGAGGTAAACGCTGGATTCTCAATCAGGCAGTTGACGAATATGAAGAAATGATTGCGCATCTGGGCGTTTTTGACCGCGGCTCCAGATTTGTTCTGTTTCTTTAAAGCTCCCTGAAGGTGAGTACAAAGTTGATCTGCGATGTAATTCACATGGGTTCCTCCGGATGTTGTAGCGATACTATTGACAAACGATACCTGCTGGAAATTACCACCGCTAGCAGCGAAGGCTACTTCCCAGCGATCATTCACGACTTCCCAGGTAATCACAGGCTTTTCTTCGCCACCAGCTTCTTCGTGCAGTGCATTGATATACATCTCGCAGTACTTCTTGAAGTTCAGCTTGATCCGCTCCCCGTTCAAGAAAACCTTTACGTCTTTTACAGAAGCTAAACCCAGCTGTCAGCAAGAAAGATCCCGTGGTTCTTCAAGAAGACCGAGCTTACCAGCCATATCGTAAACCCTTCTCTTGACAAGAGCTTCGAAATCATCATCCATCTCCTCCATGTGAAACTTGGCAAGATCAGGTTTGAAGGTAATCTTCGTGAACTGCTCCCCCTTCGGGTTTGCGGTAATCTTCGCCTTCCCCATCTTGCCCATGTTGTCCGTCCAGGTTTGTATGTACTTTTGCTTGGTATTCTTATCACCAGTCTCAACCGTGAATTCAGTACTGAAGATATTACAGAGTTTTGCACCATAACCATTACGACCACCGGTAACCTTTTTCTCGTCATCGTCATAGTTGGAAGAGGTAAGAAGGTGGCCAAAGATCAGCTCCGGAACATGAACTTTCTCCTTCTATTAAGTTGTAAGTAAAGACGTCTTGAGATGGGAGCAACTGGACAGGCGGCTTACCGAATGTATCTCAATCGGAATACCCCTCCCGTTATTATAAACGGAAATTGTATTAGTCGCTTTGTCAACAGTGACCTTGAGAGTGTCCATCTTAGGATCACGAATTTTGTTGTCCGCCGCATTGACCAAAATTTCATCGAAAATCTTATAAAGACCAGGAACCATGGTAACAGACTTCCAAACCATAGAAGTTGCACCAGAGTCGAAAACCCACATGTGTCGTTCCGATCGCTCTACAGACCCGACATAAGTATCGGGACGTTTGAGGATATGCTCCAATTGAGTAAGCTGTGATGAGAGGATCAGCCTAAACAGTTCACTGCAGTAGATAGGAGCATCAGAGTTAATTCAAACCTTTTGGTATGAATCTGCAAAGCTCTTCTTGTCTTTTGAAGACCCTGATCCCTCCCCAAGGTCATCATCTCCATCTAACTCCGATTCGTTTTGCTTAGACTGGAGCGGCTTTGCCGAAGTTTTCGCCCTTTTAGGGGCAGGAGCCTTCTTTTGCTTCTTTGCCGAAGGTGGTGTATCCGCTAGGTTACCGTCCTCATCTTCATCGTCAGAAGGAACAACACGCTTCTTTGAGGTTGCTTTTGGTTTGGCTGCTGCAGTAGTCTTTTTAGGTGCCGTAGTTTTTTTTGGTGCTACAGCTTTCTTCGCCGCAGGCTTCCTCTTCTATGTGGAAAAAACTCTTAATATACGAGCGCCCGCAATGTGGGCCATGGAAGACTTACCACAGGCTTCGGTGAGAAGCCGCCATCGCTACCCTCATCACTAAAGTGTGATGAGAGCTCGTCGTCGTCACTGTGCATAATTGCTAGTGTTGAGCGAGATTGTTCAAGTGCCTACAAGGCTCAGGGGAATCTGAATGAAAAACAGTTGATCAAAGAATGCGGTCAGCCGCTAGACACTCAGTGTCTCTGTGGTTGAAATAAAAAAGCGAAAGGATTTGTGTTCTTTCGATCCCTTTTTCCGTCTACTGTTCGGGTTAGTGTTTTGGTTGTTGTTGGTCGCTGTGCACTGCAGGTTGAAGGGGCTCAGGAGCAGTCAAGAAAAACCACACGAAACCGTGTTTGTTTTTGTTTTGGGCTTGGCGGATGCATGAGACGACGGCCAAGCTCCAATCGAAATCCATCGCCGCGCTAAACCCACAAGCAACCCAAATTCCTATCACACTCGAACCTATCAAATCGGAACGCCGCTAGATTAATTCCCCATGTTGTTATCGCTCCTGTACGTGCCTGTACCTGTACAGCACTTGAGTACCGGCATAGTACAAGTCAGGCCCCAACGTTATTAGGCATCATTACTCACCTAGAGTCTTCTGCGAGTTCTCGTACTAATACGCTTCTAAACCAACGGTGGTTCGAGAATCTTTTTGCAAGGGGTATAGTGCCGAGCACTTGAAGCCAACCAAAAACCAACAACAATAATAATTGTCGAAAATTTACAACCCCTCCCCCCTCATTCTATGCCTTCTGATCTTCAATGAGAGTAATATTCATATCACAGAGGTACTAAATTTTTGAATCCCCATGGAGGGTCCTTTTAGAGGGCTATTTTTGCCAAGCACAATTATTTTACTTGTATTTATGTAAGCATAGGGAACCACCCGTGAGTGTTGATTTCAAGCGCCGGCACCATAACGGTACTGTACCTGTACCCACAAATGCAAGATCGCCCGGCTGTCTCCCTGCAGCTGTTTTTCCCCAGAATGAAAACACATACTGTAATGTGGTATGCATAGCACAAGCCCGGAGGGCAACGATTAAGTTACACAAAGACACACAATATTGTACTATAAGCACGGCAACGTCCTAACACCAACAAAGTGCTCAGTCTCCAAGGCAATCAGAAGGTGAGTTGCACAACCGATTTCACAATTATTCAGACAACCTAATCCCAAGGCCCACCAAACCGCAGACCCCTCAGCGCTCAAGCGTCCGGATATCCCATAAATTTTGCGAGCGTCCGGCCAGAGAAGTACCGTAGTCTGCAGCCGTTTTCCACAAAATTAGGCCCAAGTACTCGTACAGTGACTGCGGAGTCATTGGTTGCTAGCACACCATGATTTGACCATTTACTTTTTCCCATTCCGAACACTTAAAAAAATCGCATGCCGGCAAGTACTAAGCAAGTAATACCGGTAGTCCTCTGTTGCCACATTCCCCCCTCCCCATGTTCCATCGACACTCATTCACGGCTTATCACTCGATATATATGGGTTATATATTGTTGAAAAACGGTACAGTGGCCAAGCTATATACCGGAAACATGCGCGAGCCAGAGATACTTTTGAACTTCATTCTATCCATGAGAGCTGGGAAGACCCGCTATTTATGCAGTGAAACAGCAACATATATTCGCAGTGGGGAAGAAGTCAAAGGAAACAATATAGAAGGCAAGAGAAACAAGTGAGAACGGGGTTACATATTCAAAGAGTAGGAAACCGGCACTAAGGAAGAATGACCAGCATTGTCGTACCCTAGGACGTAGAAAGTGCATATCCGAAAGCTAATTTTAACATATATTGGCTACCTTCCCCGCAGTGCCTGTGCGGTACAAGTACTTGCCCTCTGCGAAAGCGTCTAGAAATCATAGATTTTTACAAAGTCTAAGCCATGCTAGGACCTCCGGATACTTTCGCAGCGCGCAAATTTTCTTCACTTGCTTTCTTTTCTTCCTTGGCGAGATAGGTAGCTACCGTATGTTTCTTTTATAGTACAATCTTCATGGGATTTAATGTTAGCTCCACGCCAAAGGCCCTCTCCCCTCCTCCGGGTGCGGTGTGGGTGCAGATGGATGTTTTGTTTGCGCTGTTGTTTTTGGTTGCACGAGGATGATTCGACAGGGGATTTTCATTTGACCCGGCAATGTAGAATTCCTTTATAAGCCTCGTGACAACTCCCTATGTATCGGAGGATCATAAGGCTATTTTGTCTTGGCTGAAGGTATGATACACGAGAACGTGGGTCTCTTAAATCCTGATGTCTATTGGTGATGTTCTAAACGGGGCAAATTATCAAGTATTGATCTTCTCCTTGGTATCATACTTAGAGTACCATGCCGTCGAAAAGTGCCTTCACAGCATACGGTAGAGTGAGCGATCAAAGTATCAAGGTCCAAAAACGACATATATATATATCTCAGGATGGGCCGAATATACCGCCGGTTGGATACAATTTCTTCAGACACGCCAGAAATCTTTATCCCACCAGTTCACGAAATGCGCCGTGGTAAAAAAAAAGACACAACAGGTTTCTATCACTTATCTTACTATGTTTACCCTTATCGAGTTTCTAATTTTTCTGTCCTATAGAATAAACTATTTCTATTGCATTAATGGGTCGAACATCTTGGTGCTTCCGTGAGCGAACGTTTGCCTCAGGTCATACTATCTAGCACCCGGTACGGGTAGTGCACTGGTGGTTCTGGGTCGAGCATTGTGTAAACCAGGGACGTCCTGAACGCTTCACACTTGCACGCCTTGCCCGAATCGTGACTCTGTGCACTCGTTTGCTGCTGAGAAACATGCCTCTACACCCAAGACAAACGCCCGTTCAGCAGGTGGTGATAAAAGTGACATAAGATAGCACACAGTCACCCATTTCCTGCTGTATAGTACTAACGTTTTGAGAAGTGAGTCTTATCGAGGTTCGCTGTTATGCCTGGACAGAGAATTCTTCTATTCTGTGTTGCTCACATAGCGCATGGCCAGTGTGGGGATGAGGAGGGCCCTTTACAGCTGTCATTAAAGATCACTCGCACTCATATTGTCGCGTGCTGTTGACTGTGCTCTACAGCAGAGAGGCAGGTGATACCAAGGATCGGTGTATCGAAAGGATTTATCCAGCGGAAGACCAAGAGGGCGCTAATAAATGTAGGGTATCATAGTTGCAAATCCAGACCACCTTCCATTCATTAAATACAAGCGTCTTGATAGAATACAGTAATAAACCAAATTCATTTCTTAAAATAGCCTGTGAGCAATGAAGCTCGACCACCTGTGGTGCATATCTGCACTTGGATAAGAGAATGGTCACCCATTCCATCTGAAAATGCAAAACCTGAGGCGCAGTAAGAAACCTTATGCCAAGGTGATGATAGTTTTTGGTGTGGACCGAGCAGAGGGGCGCCGATCGTCAGCCCCACGAAGGGTTGTTACTGAAAGGATATAAATAGTTAAGCTTTATGACATCAAGTCTAGAATCGATGTGATACGGCGATTTTTTGATCGATGGCTACACAGAGCAGTGAAGGTGTATCGTGGATCACCTCTTTGGTGACAGCAAAGCTCAATCGATTTATTCACAACCTACTTGTAACAAGTTTTTTGTTGTCGCTGATCGTTGTGCTCGCTACTACGTGCATTCAGACCTGCTTTAGAAATGTGCCTGGCAAAGCTTGATCTCGGTGGCCAGTCGAGGTCTACTCTCATCGGTTGGCTGAATATGAAAGTTTGCGCGACGGTGGATGGCTTTACCGGTACCGGTATGGCACTGCATAGTAACTGACCGAGCTTATCTCTCTCGGTGAAAATAATTCAGTCTCATTCTAGCAACTATTATCGAATAATCAGGGCTGAAGAAGATCTTGGGCTGGAAGAGGTTGCCATCTTTATTGTTCTTATTGTTTATAAAAAGCATTCCAGTAAAGCCACGGACACGTGGGGATGAAGCTATCGACGGTAGATTCGGGCATTTCCGGCGGCTGGGAATAGAATACCGGTGCTGGTTCGTTTCTTCCTGATCTTGATCGGGGGGAGTGAGTAGACCTATCGGGCGATGGCTGATGATTGTGTTTCTATTTTGTGCTGCACCGTACCATGAGAATCCTTGCGGCTGAGCGAGGAAGAAAGCAAAGAACTTGAGGAGAAAGTAGGGTGGTCATGGGTAGTGCAAGGACAGGGAGCACAGCAGTTGATAAGCGAAGGTTTGGGGTAGAGTACAGTACCGGTACCGTACCGTACTTGTACTATCATAGCACAGTAACCCGTTAGGTTGCACCGGGACATTGGTACCGGTCCAAGTCGTTTGGGGATGGAGTTGGGAGAGTTGGGACGGTGTGTTCTTCAACTTTCCAAATGCCGGAAGATCTCGCTTGGAGGTATGTATGATAGAGATTGAAACGGAGAGAGGAAGAGGAGTGAAGAAAAGGTGAGGATGGGGCTTGATCGGAGACGGAGACTGGTCGAGTGGCCCTGCAAAAGTGTTAAGTAGCCGTTTGCCATGCTGGTGTTGTACTCGAGTGCCGGTAAAGGATATTATGATACTTTGGTTCACTTTGCATCGTACCGGTAGTGGGGGTCCTTTTAGGGATTTTTTGGCTGGTGGTTCTGGTCATATTTTTCTTCTCTTGTTTTTTTTGCTGATGTTCCCCTGAATCTAATCACATGCGAGCAAACCTAAAAAATTAGCGTATGTAGAGTCTTGTACTCGTACTTCGGAGATGAAGTTCATGCTCTTGTTCCAATTCAAATGCCTCCACTAAAGAGAAGAGAAGTACCGGTACCAGTACTTGGAAGAGGGGAGGAAAAGGAGGAAGGAAGTGGAAAAGGAAGAGAGAAGGAAGGAAATATCCTCATTTCTGAGTCTTTCCTAGAGTTGCCTGTAATAAATCCTAATGCACCGTACCGCCTAGTGCCCAGTGTCCACCAACAGGGTTTCACCCATCTCATCCCATCATCTCTTTTAATCTTGCTGGACCTAGCCAGTAATCGCTTATTCCTCCATTCTCCCCTTTTGAGATCTGCTCCCCCCCCAAGTCACACCCCCTCACCCCGTTTCTTTTCCACTCTCCTCATTACACCACTGCATCCACTAAGGAAAGCGCGAAGGGGTTTGAGAATTAGACCGGTCCTTTCACTTGTATCTCTCATTTTTCCCCAATAATGATCGAGGCAGCCGGTTCTTGTGTTTAGAGTACCGTAGCTGAAGGTTGCTGGTGCATTCCTTTTGAATCCATTAACCAACCCGCGCCCACTCGCAGAGTCACTGCTACAACTTTCTCCTTTCTCCTTTCTCCTTTCTCCTTGGTCGTGATTTACGGCAACATATCAATACATGTACTAGTACTGTAGCTCTGTTGCTATCATTTCAGCGAGAAAGCATCAATCCTGCAGCCACTACCACCTCGAAACAGCCACTGCATACAGCACCTACAGTACTTTACTTACTGTACTAGTACTCGAGTACCGTACCTTCTCTCTTCTTTCCCTGCC
>QOVD01003826.1:0-18113 GCA_003521225.1 Tuber microsphaerosporum | reverse complement strand
GTGCTATGGGTAGAAAACTACAGAAGACAATCACGGGCCTGAGCTCCGACAGAAACCTCCACAGACAAGCAGAAAGAATGAAACCAAACGACAGTGAGACCCCAAAAGAGAAACCCAAAAGTGTACTATTGTCCAACCCAACATACCCCACCAGCATCCCCCAGCGGCCCAGTAACTTAGGACACACCGGAGCCGGACCTAAATGCCCCCGAGTAAACAAAGAAACCGGTAAATGCACTTGTGCAGAGCGACGGAACCGGGCTATAGATAGACCGTGGGAGGGACGACGCAATCGAAGAGACTCGGGGCCGTGTGGCGTCAGCGAATCAAACCAACCCTCCGGAAAACAACCGAGATAAGGTGGCAGTAGGGTGCCAGCCGGACGAGAAGGAGCCGACCGTGGTGGGACGGACGACGAACGAGGGGGAGGCTGTAACCGAGCCACGGGACGAACGACGGAGAAGAGGAGAGAACGGAGGGGTAGACCCAATCGAGAAGTGCGAGACCGACCGACCGAAACGAGATCACAGTTTTTCGACGATGCCGACCGTACCAAACAGAGTTCCCGGGAGAGAGTGCAATACCAGGGAGCAGAGCCACCGGGGCCACTACTTCACCGATAGCCCGAACCTACAGAAGGCCATTGACGAGAAAGGGGTTGCCGACCGTGTGCTAGCGCTAAGCGAGGGCAGCGAAGCGAAAGCGGGGAAGGGGAGAAGGAGTAGCCGTGAACCCCCTAGACAAAGACTGCCCGAGAGCAATGCCATCGGGAGGGGTACAGAGGGGAGAGGGGAGGAAACGCGTCACCCTCCTAGGCAGCGAGGCCATCAGAAGAGGGGAGTGGGAGGTGGGTGGAGCTGACGATGATATCTCATGGTGTTGAGATTTCAATCGCCGGAGGTGGAGAGGAGATCGTTCGTGGCTAATTACTTCACGGTCACAGCCCCTTTATATAGGTGTTCCTCCCATAACCCTAACCCTGGTGACTCATACCTTTGAGTCAAACAACCTTATAACTTATATCGAGTTATGTGTGAAATCCATTAGCTGACTTCTAACAAGTCAACTGTGCAACATATCTAAACTAATCAAAATCCAAATAAAAAGTCATGTGCGTAACTCGCGTCACATGCGTAAAACCCATGACTCATGATATGCGTCATGTGCAAAAGTTATAATCATATTACCACAATCTTGAGTCATGTCAAATCCTCAACCAATAACAATATCACAATAACATCGCAAGTGCGAGTCCTGTAAACCAAATCACAAATCTATGACCCATAACCATGAGTCATGTGAAACCATATCCTCGCTTTAGTAAGGTTTGTGACACCATGTTAGTGTGAGATGTATCATGTACTGGCTGCATTGGGCCAGTGGCATAGGAAAGAGATTGGCGTTGTGAATGGAAAGAATTGTGGCTGTGTCGTCTTATTGTGTTAGCACTTGGACCTTAGTACTGGTTTGCCAGCCTGGAGGAAGCCCCTGGTGCTTGCGAGCTTGTAGATTAGGACTGTGGAGTCGAAAGGGATAGAGTTGATAGTTGTATGATGGTGAGTGAAGTGAGTCGTCAGCTCTGTGGCGATGTGTATTTACTCTTTGATCTCTTGTCTATCATCAAAACTCTCTAAGTGATGGGGTCAATAATCTGACGATGCAGATATGAAGCCTTACTCGATGACTTCCAGGATTCTCTGAACATCCACCTGGTCCCAGCATGAAGAACCAGAACTCAAGAATCAAAATTTTGTATGGTGAATTGTCTGTGCGCGTCTGAGCGTCCATACCAAATTTGGACTCAATTGTTTAGATTCTACATGTCGGGAACATGTACTCGGGTGTAAGGGTATTTCGGGCGCGGTAACACAAGCTAGTTCTCCGTTTGGAAAGCGCCCAACTTCTTGCCAACACCAAAATATCCTCACCAGATATCACTCAAACTTTCTAATCAGGTCTAGTCGCCATACAAATGTAATGGTGGTACGCCGACTCTTTTTTCTTTTTTTTTTTTTTTTATCAAACTTTTCGATTAAGTAACTAGCTACCAACATATCTGCTATCTACAAAATACTATTGGGCTTTTTATAGCATTCAGTCTGTTTGCCCTTTTATACCTTATCCTCCCCCTAATTCCTTCACTTCTTCCAAGCTTCTACGCTTCCTCTTTCATACCTTTCTTTCAATTTCCCTTCCTTTCCCATTCCTCCTTGGATAAGCGCCCAGGGTTGTATCACTTGCAATGGGTGATACCGCCCTGCCCTCATTCCTTTCTTCCCTTATCAACTTCTTTTTATTTTCCCTCTATTCCTTCCTTTTCAACCTTTTGAATTCCACATTCCTTTCCCTCCTTTCTTTCACCCTCCTTTCAATACCCCTTCCCTTTCCATCCACCCAACCTTTTCCTCTTTCCTCTTTCTTCCTTCCGTCCCACTCTCTCTTTTCCTTCCATCTTATCTCTAACCACCCTGTCATGGTCCCAAATTCTTTCCCTGCTTCTATCCCCTTCTCTTCAAACAATAACCATATCATGTTTATTGTTTCTCCTTTATTTCCTTCCTTTCTCCATGCCTCCCATATAATCTCCCTTTCGTCTTTCCATCTATTACACTTTAACAATATGTGATCCCTATCTTCTCTTTCTCCACACTCACACAATCCCTCTCCCCTTCCATATCTCATGCCCCTCATTCTTCCATGTCCACTTCTCATCCAAAACAAAAATATACTCTCCCTCCTCTTTCCATCATGTCCTTTTTCTCCTCTCCCTTTCCCGAAATATGTCTTTCCTCCCTCCTTTCTTAACCAGGATTTTTTCCAACTCTCGTTTTGTCTCTCCTTTCTCCTTTGCTCTCACTTTCCCCATCCTAATACCTCATCTTCTTCCCTGTCCATATACACCCCTCTCTTAGCCAAACTATCCACCCTCTCATTTTCCTTTATATCCACAGGTCCCGGTACCCACTTCATTTCAATATCCCAACCTCTCCTTTTCAACGCCTTTCCTCTTTCCCTTACTTCTTGCTCCCATTTATTGCAAAAACCTCTTCCTTTCTTCATTTTTTGCAATATACTAATATTATCCACCCCTATCACCAATTTCCTTTCTTCCCCTTCAAATTTTTCTATTTCCAGGAGAACCTCTCCTACTCCACTCATTTCTCCATCTTGTACTGTCATCCCATATCCTTTTCCTCTACTCCAACTTTTATATCTTCTTCCTTTTACCCATATTTCTCCTCCAATTCCTATTCTCTTATTCATTTCACTTTCGTCACTAAACGCTACCACTCCTTCCTCCATCCATCTTTTCTTATTCATCTCCCAATTCTTCTTCTCCTCCTTTTTGTCCCTCCCTATTTTTATTTTCCATTCCACCCTTCCTTCTCCCATCAATTCCACATCCCATTTTTCCCTTTCGTATCTATTCCTCATCAACCCTCTTATTACCCTTCCTTCCCAACCCATGTTCCATACTCCTGTCCTTTCTGCTTCTTCTTTCCACTTTTTCCCGAACCTCTCTCCCATTCCTTTCCTTATCAATCTTTTACCCCACTTTTCCACCCCTTCATCCAACTCATATTCCACTCTCCTCCATCCTATCTCCCCTAACAACACATCTATCGGTGTTATTCTCACTGCTCCCAAAATACTTCTCAATCCCTTATTTATCCACTTTTGTATCTTCTCCTTTATCTCTTTTTGTCCATCCCAATATACCTCCATTCCATACATCATCGCCTTTTTAACCACCACCCTAAATATTCCCTCCAATACCTTCCCACTCACCCCTCTGCCTCCTCTTCCTCTCAACTTTTTCATCACTTCCCATCTTACATTTCCAATCCTCATTCTATTCCTCACGTGCGCTTCCCATCCTCTATTATTTTACCACCACACTCCCAAAACTCTCAACTCTTCCTTCCATTTCACTTCTTCTCCTAGCACTCTTATGCTCTTTCCTTCCCTCTCTCCACCTTTGTCCAACCAAATTCCCTCTATCTTCAAGCTCTGCACATCTATTTCCCGTTTCTCCAGCCCCCTTACCAATCCTCTTTCCATTCTCTTGGGCGTGTACCTGTCACAGGCAAGAAGTGACTAAAAACAGGAGTTCAGGAAATATATGGTAAAAAATCCGGGCGCACCACAAACTTACCACACGTATCTTCAGTTATTTCTAACCTGTAACAAGTATGGCCCTTATGACCTGAATATGATGCAGCAACAACAGCAAAGTGTCCGTGAGGGCTATGGACGCGAGAGTGGTATGAGGGGTTGTAACTGATCAAAACCCCATACCTCGCCTGTCCCAGTCCATTATCCAATGTAAATAACTCCAGCAATTCCTGGGTGTATTCTTATATATTACTATTCTTTTTTATTTAAATGTTGAAATTGGGAATGAGATTATCAAGTAACCTATTCAAATACCAGATATTTCAACCTCAATAGATGTTAGTGCCAGAACCCCCTGAGGAGTATAGTCTATGGAAGTAGGATAAAACGAATCTTTGGGTTTGAGAATAAGTGCAGAGAGAAATTGCGTTTCCCCAAGAAGCTTCATTGCCGCTGGGGCGATATGCAATACAATATTGCAGAGGAATAGCAACAGGTTAGTAGAATCCAAGGATGATTTGGCTGGAGGGAGAACCACAGCATGGGGAAAGGTGGGAGGGGGTCATAGGACTCTATTAATCTTGGGCAGTTGAGCTAAGTCAATTTCAATGTGTCTGTATATTTTATCAAGATCCTACAGGCTATAATGAGATTAAATGAAGGAGGGAAATATTGCTTTTAGGTAGTTCTTGGAGACTCAATAGGTTTCATTGCATACAAGTAGTAGCAATTTGATGTTGAGCTGAATAGTTGAGTGCTACTTATACATAAGATACACGCTTGTCCAATCTAGATTTTAGATGCCCACTGAGGCAATAATTTTTCTGCTTATACAACCTGTCTCCTGAAGAAAACCTAAGGTCTTGCTAATTTGTTTTTCCCCCCTTTTCTACCAAGGCTTAATATCAGTAAACTTGCCTGTTAAGTTGCCTTTATTGTCTAAAATATCAGGGTTAGCACCCTTCTCGCATAGCATTCCCACCATGCTCTTCTGCCCGTGGGAGGTAGCCCACCAGAAGGGTGTCTCGCCCTTTCTGTCTGGTTCGTCAGGGCTGACATCAGGCCGTTCAAGCAATGTTCTCATCACCACATTACTGCCACCTATGACAGCCCAATGGATTGCTGCTCTGCCTTCCAGATCTTGAATATTAGGGTTGATATTGCTTCGCCCAAGTAGTATTTTAACTAGCCCTTGAAACCCAAAATGAGCAACGTGTATGAGAGTCGATTAGTTGTCGCGACCTGTCTCTTTGGGATTGATGTTGTAGCTTTTAAGTACAGTGCTTACAATCCCCTCATAGCCATTCGGAGCAGCCCATATGAGAGGTGTATTGCCCAAGATATCTGTTTTGTTGGGATCAACTTCCGTTCTGTCGAGTAGCAACTTCACAATCCCCTTATAGCCAGAAAAGGAAGCACAGCTCAGAGGTGTGTAGCTGCACTTTTCTGATTTGTTAGGGCATATGTGCTCTCAGGCCAGTAGCATCTTCACCACCCGCTCATAGCCATTCTGAGTAGCAAATATGAGAGGTGTGAAGCCACTTATATATGACTTGTTGGTGTTAATGACATCCCTGTGGAGTAGCACCTTCACCACTCCATCATACCCTGCCTTAGCAGCATATATGAGAGGTGTACCGCCGACCTTATCTGGTTCGTTGGGATCGATATCCTGCCGGCCAAGCAGTACCTTCACCACCTCCACATGGCCCATGAGAGAAGCCCACCTGAAAGCTGTGTAGGTAAATCTATGTGAAATGTTGGGGCAGATGGTGTCCTGGCTGAGTAGCAACTTTACCACACAGTGGTGGCCACTCCAAGCAGCATATATAAGAAGTGTGTAGCCAAGCTCATTTGGCCAATTGGGATCGATATCCTTCCGGCTGAGTAGCACCTTTTCAATCTTCTTGTGGCCACCAAAAGCAGCAAATATAAGAGGTGTTCCACCTATAGTGTCACGTAGAACTGCCATGTCCCAAGGTTCTATCCTTTTGTCTCTAGCGAATTTCACTAACTTTTACCGCAGTGATAGGCAAGATCACCATCCTGATTAGTTTAAATATCACCTGTCAAAGGAATAGACTTGCTCACAGAAGGCTGACCTAGCCGATCAAAGAATCTGATCTTCCTCTAGCTGAAGATAAACCACTGTTTATACCTTTTGGAGTTTGAAAGTCGAAGAAAACTAGTACATGAAGATATATTAAGGGATGGTATATATCATTAAGGAGACGAATCTTACTAAAATTGATGGGATGGTAAAACTATATAAGAAAGATTGGAATCGGAATAGTAGTGGATCACCTTGGAGAATTGAGAGGGCACAACTCAGGTGGCAACATGAAGGAGAAGTGATTAGACAAGAAGAAACTCAATAACAAAAGTTTTAGTCTGTTTATATTCATTTACAGTGCTTTAAAAAGTATTGTCTAAGGGGTGTGGGGTATGTGTTTTTTTTGATTGAATGTTTAGTGATAGGCTATTGTGTACTATCTAAATGTAGTATGAGTATATGTGCTGGGGATGTGAAGGTGAGAGAGATCCCTTCGTCTCGTTTCAAGCTTTGGCACTAAGTGCCCGTACAAGTGGTAGTGGAAACCATTGGTGGTGAAGTAACCAAAGAGAGTTAGGTTATAAATATTTGTGACAACAATGATGTAAGTATCATATGATGAACATTAAGTTTGGTACCACTTATAAAGCCTCAAGTTTTTCGTATCATGACCACCAAAATAGACTATCTCACAAGGAAAGGGGATACTGAGAAGAGACTTGTGTGGTGCTCAGAATAATGCTAAATGAGTACTAAAAAACACTAATTCACCGCACTTGTAATGATCCTTCCCTCAGGGCGATACTTGCAGCAGGTAACAAGTTCATTGCTCTCGTGCACTACTTTGATAGCCGAACACTCTTGCTCCTATCGTGTAGTCAAGAACTCACTAAGAGAGATTTCTTATTACTCACCAGGTATCGTGATTGTGAAAGACGATTGAATTAATAGTATAAGAAAGTACTTAGATGGTTAAGTGAGGAACTAACTACTTGACGGTTTTTTTTTTTCTATTTTTTTTTTTTTTTTTTTTTTATATCAACTTGCATTTGTTTTACAACTACCGGGTACAAAACAGGCATGCATCATCAGATATGGCCAAGAAAAAACCCCGATCCAACCTGGCACCAGTGGAAAAAGCCATCATCCCAAGACCCTCTGGTGTGGGCCCAACCGCACGATCCTGTAGACAAGAGAGAAAAACAAAGCCGGCTGGCCGAAGCGGACGACAAAGCAAATCCCCAAAACCCTACAAGCAGGAAACAACAGGAAAACCACTCGCCATAAACTCCTACCCCCTGACAAAACAAAACCACTGCTTACGCAGCGAAGCAAGGAATGAAACGTCTAACCGATACAAAACGAAAGGAAAGACAAACAAGTATTACCCATGAGAAAGAAAACCCTAATCATCACAGAAGGGAGCCGGCCATCACCCTTGTAGCGAAAACGAGGGGCAATCATAACACGAAAGAAGCCAGCAAGAATTACATCGTACCAAGGCTGAAAGTCGTTCAAGGAGGCGGTGCAATACCATGAACAGTCGTAACCGAGGAATGCGACCGTGGGCAGTCACGGAGGCGAGTGGAGCCACCAGGCAGAGAGGATGCCAGCCGAAAGAATGACCCAAACGATCGTGTAAGCGAGGGCCAGGGCGGGGCAAGGGGGTGGCTGTAACCGGACCATGGGACGAAGCGACTGGAAGAGGAGGGGGGGTGGAAGGCAAACAACTCGCTAGAAACAACCGACAAACAGGCCATGCTCGAGCGATTTCGGACCGAGAGGACGACAGCGAGTACCGCGAAGTTACTGACCGAAGCTTTCCCCAGCGAGGGACAAGCCGTAGAACCAAGGGCGTACTTTCACCAAGGTCCGGACACCGTAACGCCGACCGTAAACGTAGAAAGGAGTAAAGCCGACCGGGGCGATCGCTAAGCGAGGCTTGCGACCGCGAGACTAGGGGGTGGATGAGAAGAGCCTTTGACCAACTTCTAGGACAACACTTTCTCAAGGCGAGGCCATAATAGAAGAGGAAGAAGGTAGTGTCGTCACCCTCCTAGGCAACGAGGCCATCACAGGAGAGGAGAGGGAGAGGGTGGAGCTGACGATGATTTCTCATGGTGTTGAGATTTCAATCGCCGGAGGTGTAGAGGAGATCGTTCGTGCTAACTACTTGACGGTCACAGCCCCTTTATATAGACGTTCCTCCCACAACCCTAACCCTGATGACTCATCCCTTTGAGTCACATGACCTTATGACTTATAGCGAGTTATGTGTGAAATCCATCAGCTGACTTCTAACAAGTCAACTGCGCAACATACCTAAATCAATTAAAATCCAAATAACAAGTCATGTGCGCAACTCGCATCACATGCGTAAAACCCATGACTCATAATGTGAGTCATGTGTGAAAGTCATAATCATATGACCACAATCGTGTGTCATGTAAAATCCTCAACCAATAACAATATAACAATAACATCGCAAGTGCGAGTCATGTGAAACAAATCACAAACCTATGACTCATAACCATGAGTCATGTGAAACCATATCCTCGCTTTAGTCAGGCTTGTGACATTAGCTCCCTTCTCCCCTAGCATCGGTCCCTCGATACTTAATTTCTGATATTCAGCAACTGGTTCCCAAAACGTTTGACCTGCCTCCTCAATCATCTGTTGATGCTTTCCTCGTTCCTCTATGACGTTCTTACCATCCCTAACATGGTATTGGTAATCTTCAGTGATCTTGTTTTATCCGCAATTGTTTTCTGTTGATTGCCAATTGTTTCGTCTTGTAGTTGTATCATGTTTTCGAGGTGTTCATTTCGTCGTAGTAGGCCATCAATTTGCCTGTGTAGGCTTTCTGCATCCGGAAACGGTTCATCCCTTTCACGTCTCTCTTTCTCCTGTATTTTGCCCCTCTCCTCCTCAAGCCGGATCCTCACCGCCTTTCTTCTATTCCTCGTACCCTCATCTTTCCTGCTCAGTGGCTCCTGAGCCTCTTCTGGTCTGGGATAATATCCAGCTCCTATCTTCTTGTTTTTGTGGAATCGACAGTTATCCTTGAAACATTTGTCCCAAGTATAAATTTCGGGGTGTGACCTTTGTTTAGGTCAAGTTGGAGGAGGAGGAGTAGGTGCCGTTTCTTCTTCATATGGCGTCGTGTAAGGCGCCGTGTATTCAGGTTGTTTGTGTCTTGATTCCTGAGGGAACCAGTTTCTTCCTGTATTTTGGCTCATGTGAACTTGACAGTTGTCATTATAACAGCCAGTCCTGGATAGACTGTTATGCTTGTTCCGTTCCATGTTTCGCTTTGCCTCCCGCTGGTTTTCGTCCAGCCCTGATTCTGATCGTCCAGAATATGGATGACGAGTAGGCGGAAACGGGCCAAAGCTGCGATTACCGTAATGACCCCATTCTTCTTCGCTCTTAAGCAGTGCGGCGGTTGGTTGTGAGAATTCCACCTGTACCCATTCCAGGTTTTCCTCGATAGTGGGTGTGGAATTATTGAATTGCGAGCTCGGTATTGCTCAAGGTTTCTGCGTGGTACCAGGTTTTGTGATCTTCTAGTGAATATCCCGTCCACTTAGCTCAGTATTGCAAGTGGTTTCGATATACTCGAGAATCAATAATTTCTTCGAGCTCATATTCGTTTTCTCCGTCTATCTCAGTAGGTGGAGTAGCGGTTTAAATCTGAGATCAGAACCTGTTGTCTGTGTAGTGTTCAAGAAGTGAGATATGGAATAGGTCATGTATCTTTATCGAGAGTGGCAGAGCCAGCTTATAAGCACTAGTGCCAAGCTTTGCCACTATGTTGAATGGTCTGATTTTCTTGTAGTCCAGTTAGTTCGATGGTCTCATGGTCTTGATATTTCATGGTAGTAACTAGACCTTGTCTCCTTATTTGAGATTCAGATCGGGTTTTCTGTACTGATAGTAGGATTCTTTTTGTCGTAATTGTGCTGCCACTATCTCGCTTCGTAGTGTGTCGTGTAATTCCCTCATATCTTCTGTTGATGTTTTCTTTATCTGTATCGGACGACCAATCGTCTTGTATTCCAGATTGATTCCGTAATTCGCATAAAATGGTATCATCTTAATTGTTTCTTAATAACCGGTGTAATACGTGAACTCCGTCAGCGATAATGCCTCATACCAATCTTCTTGTTGGTAGTTAATGTATGCTCAGAGGTATTGTTCAAAAATAGCATTGGTCCTTTCTGTCAGTCCATCTATTTGCGGATGTAACGGGGGCACCCTATAGGAAGATGGATCCTACAGTTGCGACCGTACCAAAGACTCAAAGTATAATAAAGATAAACGTAAAGTTTAAAGTAAAGGAATCACACGGTAAAACTTAATATCGTTAAGCCTGAAAGCTTTTACTCAATTCAAGTTCTTCTCAAGAATCGATGGTTCTCAGGGTAGGGTGTTTTTCGCTTATATGTAGTAGATATAGATATAGAGCCAAGTAACACCCCATCACTACCCTGACCTCTCACAAGCATCCTGCTCAGCTCAGGATTATCCTAGACACCCTCTCCGGCAGAATAAACCTTCGGAGATGTCTGATAGCTCAGACATAATTAAGTCCATGAACCGGAAGTGGTTTCTGCAATGTATCTCCAATACAACTGCATGAGAGAAAACCTCTTACGATCGTTGACATACTAGTGGCGAACTGTATTGTCAATGCCTGGACTATGTGTCAGTCAGACTCACTGACCCATCAGCATTATTGTCTTTATGCAAGCTTCGCAGTTGTTTGTCTCTACTATATACTTATACTATTTTTTGATTAACTACTCAGCTCCCCCGGTCAGGTGTATTATTGTATTGGCGTCCACGGGCACTACCCGGAACCAATCCAATATTTACTATCTCTACCGTGACTAGACTAATACTTCTAGAGTCCAATTACTTCCCTCAGATATGGTACACTACATGGGGTTGGCACAGACACACTATAGAGTCAGTTCCGGAAGCAATCCTGATTGTCCCTGAAACTCCCGATAGACCTTCTGGTGGACTCCTATACTACCCACAGGCTCGTACGAGGTTCCCTGCACCCATCAGGTGTCTAATTGCACCAAAGTATGTGCCCTCCCTTCGGGCGGTCACCCACACTTCCCCTATATATCCTGCGAACAGCTTCCGGTCGGTTGGACGGCGACGACGTATATGGTGTTGTGAGAGCTCCTTCAATCCTCAGATTTTCTATGGAGTTTCTAAACTAGCTATGTATATACTAGGTGCGTACAGTCCTAAGATCGGGGCCAGAGGGGGGTGTTGGACACTCAAGTTAGTTACCAACTGGTCATAACCCCTTTTGTAGCCATACCAAGGTCCGGTATGCTTAAGGCACCAGCGGCACCAGTAACATCTAATCCTGGACTCCTCTAGGGCTATTCTTTCACAGTCCCGGTATGGCTCCGCCGATTAAGGTAGGGTAACAGGATCTCAAGGTAGGGTAACTGGGACCCAAAGGTAGGGTAACATGATTTCCAAGGTAGGGTAACTTTACCCTGCCATTGGTAATATCCTGTTTTAAGTCCACGCGACGCCCCGTAAGGTGTCCGCGGAGTCCCGTGTAACCTTCCTATTGTTTACTTGAGTTCCGTAGAATAACCCCTCCAAAAGGTTACCCTATCTAAGAAGGTCACTTTCGTTACTTGGGTTACCATGTCTTGCCCTTAGGCAACCGGCTGCTAAAGTTCGCTTACTAGACTTTTAGGTTCTCACCCCAGTTCACTCTGTATACTTAGTATACGGGACCTCTCCTACCGTGGTTACCCTTTGGTATACCTGTTGGGCATGTAAGGTGGTCACTTGTAGCTACCTTTCTCAAGGGTCGTCACAGTTCCAAAGAAATACTATTACCTGATGGATGTGTTCGAAAAAGAGAAAAAACAAGGACTACCACCTAACCGACCAGAAGTTGCCCTGGAAATCAACTTGAAGGACAGAGAAAAAGTTACAAAAAAGAAAATATACCTCTTAGGGGCAGACAAATCGGATCAACTACGACGATATATCAATCAGAACATGAATAAATGAGGGATAAGTGAAGTATAGATTGACCTGGTATCACCTATACTATTCATCAATAAATATGACAGGAAACTTTAGCTATGTATGGACTCTTGAGCACTAAATAAAGCTACCCAGAAAGACAAATATTGACTACCTCTTATCAGCGAGGCGTAGAACTGGCTCAACACAGCTAAGTACTTTACCAAACTTTACATCAAAGACCTCTACCATAATGTCAGAATTGAGGAAGCCAACGAATGGAAAACCACTTTCTCAAGCAAATTGGAAACATACAAATACCTGCTAATTGCTTTTGGGCTAACCAATGCACCTGCCTTCTTCCAAGGATAGATCAACAACATGATCAGAAGATATATCAATATCTGCTGTATAGTATTTCTTGAAGACATCCTGAACTATACAGATACTTTGGAACAACTCCAAGAGGATGTCGCCAATATCCTAGCGGACATATATCAATCTGGAATGAAGGTCAAACCTTCAAAATGCCGCCCACCATGTGGAAACAGGATTGAAATTCATGGCACGCTCACACCCCGCTATCTAGATGACCAAAATTCGAAGAATCTGTCCGGGACAACGAGGTATCCGGGACAACGGATCAAGTTTTGCTGTAAAGATTTTTTGAATTCACAAGATTTCATACGGGACAGCGAGGTATTTGTATTATTGAGATCCGGGATAGCGGGGTGCGACTGTACACAAGAAGTAGAAATTAAAGTACTGGGAATTGATTGGTCAATTTCACCTACTCTACCCAACCATCCAATCAATTTCGCATAACCAAGGCTGCAACTACTATTAACAATCCATCTATCTCACAACCTTCCTCCTCCCCTCCACACCCTCTAAACTCCCACCAGGGCTCCCATCTCTCTCACCAACTACATCCTCCCTAGGTAATGGCTTATCGAGGCAGTCAAACCTGCCTCCTTTAATTTTACAACGCACCCAAACACAGCCCATCCGGCACGTGACAGCCAGCATCAAGAATATCAATGAACCCACGGGCGCAGCAACAAACACCCCGAACACGCTCCAGTCATCGGCGTATAATCCCGACGTCAAGATTATTAAATCAGCAGCCTTCTTTGCATCGCCGTAGTATGCACATCCGAACAGGAATACAGAGAAAATACCGCCGAAGCCTGCGACGATAATGTCTACACCTCGAAGGAAGTACATTGCGTCAAAGAGGCCGAGGAGGATTGGAGGCATGGCGGCGCAGGAGAAGATGTTTGAAATTAGGAAGATACGGAGGATGGAAGGGGACTTGAGAGCGACGATAACTGCCGGGACAGAGACGAGGAGGACAAAGATACGGACCCAGAGTAGAGACAGCTTGTTTTTGAAGACGTCGTTGGAGATTGTAGACACCATTGCCGATTGGAGACTGTCGAAGACGGCGCAGCTGAGTGCTACCACCATCACAATCGTAAATCCAACGACCCAGGAGGGGAGTTCCGCGAGCAAGAGGAAGAATGCAAGACCGCCGTACATACCCGGTTCCCAGACACCCGCCCATGCAGCGATGAAACCTGTAGAACTGACAAGGAGGAGGACAATGAAGAGTACGACTGCCGCAATGGATGCCCCGATCCATAAGTCTTTGTCAGTCTTCGATGCGAATGCGCGCATCCAAAAGTTGGACAGGAACATGAAGCTAAAGAGGATCCCAATAAACAGAATATAGATTAATTGATAACCGAGTACGGTGCCATGGGTGAGCCCCGACGGGTCGATTTTGGAGCGGTCAATGTCTACCGATGTACCGATTGCAATGGTGCAGATGGTGATTAGGATCGCAATTATTGCTCCTTGGATATTGTCAGTCAAGAAGGAGATGCGGAAACCGCCAAGGGCTAGAATTGATTAGCACACTCTCATATGGGCACATATATCGGGCGTACAGGTATATATTGAGGTGATAACGACTTCAACGATAACCACCGGGAGACCATTGAGATTAGTGAGAGCGTTGATGACCTGTTGGAGAGAAGACAATTCCGCAACCATGTACAAGAACATAGTAGCAACACTACACTCGTCAGTTATATAACAACCGCCTCCAGGAATTCCTAATCACTCACGTCAAAAAGCTCAAGTAAAGCCCCGCGTACGGTCCGTACCTCTCCTTCACCCACATGGTAAGGATGAACCCTCCAGGCAATTTGCTCCTCAGTTTTGGCACCAAAAAGGCAAACGACAAGACAGGCAAGGCCGAACAAGCAGCATAAGTGATAGCTCCCTGCACACCAGCGATAGTTCCAATTTCCGGATAGGAAAACAAGATGGAAGATCCCATTGCTAGAAAATATCAGTACCTTTAGGGGCGTTTTTTTAAAAAAGGGAAGGAATAAGGGGGACGGTAGCGGCAACACATTTCCCACGCAAGTCTTAACTTGATCGAGTGCAAACGGTCAATCTCAGCCCATAAGGTCAGCTTTCCAAGTTCGCCCGATCTCCCACTCAAGTGAGAGGGTTGGATCAGGAAAAGAGGTCCACAGCAAACAGGCACCCGTAGTGAAGCCAGCTACACTCTCCGCTCAAAGCTTTTTTCGAGCAGTATAGTTAAAGATACCGACGCCTAATTGAGAAACGACCAAAAGCTCGAGGGAGAGTGCAACATCCTCAAATAGTTACGAACCTGGATTACTCGAGTGATCCATCACACGGCGGAGACCATTGAGACGATGCCATGTTTTTCAAGAAACCAAGGACACAGTACGAATGTTTGCCGCTGCCGTCTTTCTATCCAAAGACGCGCAGCACTCACCAGAGGCTATAAAGTTGAGCGCCACGGGAATCGCTATAATTCATTAGCATTCCACAATCCAAAGGGGGAAAAAAAGATGGGAGGAGGGAGAAAGAGGAAAAAGAGCAAACCAGTTTGAGTGCGATTCGAATGAATGAATTCCAATTTCGATTGACCACGGAATCGCCAGGCAAGAGCGACACCGATTATTCTAGTTTGAATCACGTTAGTTCTACAGCGATGAGGGGGTCTACAAAGGGAAAAAGAAAAGAAAGAGGCATACAGGAAGATAGCATAAGTAGTATATATGAGTCCATTAGAAACTGGTTGCGGTGGCATACCCATCCTGGATACAATAGTTGCTGGTGAATGATTTCTACAAGATGGTGAACAGTGAAGAGTGGAGAAGGAAGGAAGAATGGGGAGAGAGCGGCGGGGGGGGAAGGGGGAGAATATATACAATTACCCCCCCCCCCCTTTCCCACACTTTAATTATGAATACCCTTTCCTTCCCTGTTAGTCCGCCTACAGCGAGAGAGTTAAAGATATCCTTGCAGACATGACAGGGTATGATCACGCTACGGCAGTCGCACAATTCGATTCCATCACACCGCACCCGGTTAAGGTAAGCGTGTGGGTTTGCTCTACAAAATAATAGCCAGAAGAGAGTGGGAGTGCCGGCACAGTAGCGGTATCATAACCCACGGCAATACGCAGCCAAACCTCGCTGTCCCGGAACTCGATAATGCGGATACCTTGCTGTCCTGTATGAAATGCTGTGTATTCAAAAAAGGATTCACAGCAAAAATTGATCTGTTGTCCCGGATCACTCGTTGTCCCGAACAGATTCTTTGGATTTTGGTCATCCGGGGTAGCGAAGTCTATAATATAATCCTCCCTCCCTTCACCCTCTTTCTTCCTCGCAACCACCTCCCTCTTTTCCCCTACCATACACTTTGCTCTAGGCCACACTACTCCTATACGTAAGAGTAGTACATGGCCGAGGAAGGAGTATGGCATGGGAAAAATACCTCAAGTTTTAGCCTCTTGACTCAATGAGTGTCACGACGGAAGCTTCTCTCTTTTTTCTCTTCCAGCGAAAGTTCAAACATACAACACGGCGTTTGGACTGTCTGGCTAAAGGGTGATTTCCATTCTAAAAGGGGAAAAACTAGACAAAATAAAGATACCACCGGTACTGCAGAGTATTACAAGAGGAGTGGAAAAAAAAAGCAAGAGAAAAAGAAAAGACAAGATACGGTGGATGGTGTGAAAAACGTGAAATAGCTAGTGCTAATACGGTAGGTGTCTAGTTAAAGATGTGATTAAAGGGTGGACCAACCATATGTCAATCAATTCCCATCACTAGAGCCTCCATCCGTCTTAGGTTCAAAGTCGAGCTGTCCAATCATTAGCTCGAGATTCACTCCTCATGGGAGAAATAAAGACGGCACACCTGATTCCCATTATAATACTTCCTATCTGCGTCCCCGTCACTCCCCCTCCCATCATACAAAGTCCTAATCCTTGTGCCCGCCACTTCCTCCCTCGATGACGCTTGTCCCGACGACGACGACGACGAAGCCGACGCATCCCCCGAGGATAATAAAGACGCGGTCGGCAGGCTCTGACTCTGCCCCAATTCAGCATTCATAGGAGCAGGAACAGGCGGGTAATACCCAACCCCAAGGAGGGTAGTTACAATAGAGTAGAGCAATCCGTAAATCCTCGAAAATATCCCCCCCGCTTCCGTGGACCCTCCACCACCGCTATAAGCCGACGCTGGTGACGAGGATGTGGGGACGAGGACGAGCGTGCATGTCGGCGAGAGGCCCAATTCGCTCAGCGTGGAGTTCTCTTCGGAGATGGTGATCTGCTTGTTTGGCAGCGGCGCAAGGATTTGCAGAAAGTTGTAGGGGTGGTCGCTGTCTGTACGGTGTTCGTCGACGAATTTGCGAACGTCGGTTACTAGAATTGCGGATGAGGGGAATTTTGCTTTTAGGCTTAGGCCGTCGAGCATGCGGAAAGATATTGCTGTTTCACTGGATGAATGCGACTTTGGTGTCCCCCGTTCTCTGGGCTTAGCAGTTGAGGTCGAGGGAGCTTTATCTTCGGCCACCTTCTTTCGTCGTTGTGCTTCTCGCTCTTTCTTGTCGTTCTCTAGCAATTGCAATACCCGCTGTCTCTCTTCACTGGCTTCCTGCTGCCGCTTCTTCTGCTGCAGCAAAAACGACGAATTCTCCGTTCTCCCTGGCACCCCCGATGAAGCTGCCGACACTCTCGGAGGTGTGGCAGGCGCCGGTGCTGGCGCAGGAGAAGTTGGAGGTTGGACGGCTGTTGCTGCTGCTTGTGGTGCATCCTGCGGCTCCGCAAACGCTCCCTTCAATAGCCTCACGAACTCCCCCCTCGAATCACCCGCCTTTATATTTACGACCAGAGCCCCATGCCTTCACCCGGCAATCCGTTAGCAACCCTCCCAACCACCTCAAAGAGTAAAACATACTTAATAATAGTAAAATATGGAACATCCTGTATCGGACAAAACGCCGCTAAGAATCCAGCATCGACCGAACCAGCTTGTAATTTTACGAGCACGCATTGTGCTAATAGCGGCGCCGCCTGTGCATGAGCAAGACGGAGTTAGCAAAAACCGTCGTGGAGCACAAAAAAAGAATGGTGGGGAGGAGCAAACCTCCTCGTCTGTGAAATATGTATTCTCCCAGGTTGCGCTTTCGTCGGCGCCGTCTATACTTTGGAGTCAGTATAACAAGTATAATAAATTCGTCTGTCAGTCAGAAGAGGGAAATGTGCCGATAGTAGCGTACCCGTGACAAAGCAAGCAAGAGAGCAGTTTTGCTCGATTGCGAGCGCAACGGCTTCTTGAAGGGTACCTGAGAAGAACATATCCAACTTGAGAATAGGAGGAATAAAGTAAATGTGGAAGTGCGAAGGAGATGTTAAGGAAAGGTACCAACCTCAGGTAACTTAAGCCTTAAGTATTCCTCCACAAAGGGGCGCTCAGCCTCCAGACCTTATCCGTAATGTGGCTTCCTCGCCACAAAAGTAAGTTCTGACCTCATTTGTGGGTTAGGGTTTTGGAGGGGTAATTACCGTACCGGTACTGCAACAACTTAC
>QOVD01003814.1:0-10987 GCA_003521225.1 Tuber microsphaerosporum | reverse complement strand
GTTAATCGCCAGTAATTCTTTATAACCCTAACCTTGACGATTTCCTTTTTTGCCCACCAAATATCCCTGTTCGCCACCGGTCCAGTTTCGCCACGGGTACGGGCGTAGCCGAAGACACAACGCGGCGCAATTCAATTGCCAAGAATGGCGAACCATGGTTTTCACTAGTGCCTCGCACGAAAATAAAAGTAACTTCATAACTTTTGCTCACTTCGAGTTGATCATGTGTTGATTTCTGCTGATGAGGAAGCCAATATTTAGATTCTTCAACGCGGCAAGAACTCACATAAGGATGTGAAATGGGGGATATTTGAAGTGAATTGGACTTGTAGATAGTTTCTCATTTTGTTTTTCCTCCTTACAAAGTCATTTTATTTGCACTGCACATGTATTTCTCGGGAAATAGTGCTGCTGGTGCGCTGGGCACAGCGGTTTGGAGGCTTGTGCCAATAGCGCAGTAGATCAGGGCTTTCTTGGCATATCCTCAATCAGAGGACTTCCTTTTATAGCCAGGGCTAACGTATTCCACGGCACAGGGACCCCGTCATAGCGAGCTATATGCAGATTTGAGTAATACAATTAGTTGAACTTCAATCAAAATTGCAAGAGCGGCTATTCTTTGGGCAGACGGTTCCCTATGAGGAGCGCTTAGATGCCTTGGAATATATAAATTAGCTCTAATAAATGTGATGGGAAGAGTGCTGTATCATAAAAGGAAAGTGCAGGACTCTTTCAACAAACAGTATCCAATTACCACTCTCTGATTTATTCAATGACAACAAAATGCCTATTGAGGAACAGGAGAAATGATCGCAGTTTCATCTTGTTTCCGAGAAAAGAGACTCACCAACACTCCTTGAGAAAAAGTGATGGCCAAACCGCCCTCCCTCCCCCAAAACTCCCATGCCTGACGAATTCCCACACCTGGAATTGCTTCAAATAATGCTTACAACCTACCTGATTATTTTCACCTTCATTGCATCTTTCGCCTGACACCGCTTCTCAGGTCTATTTACTCTACTCGAGTATGGTGCTAAGCTGCAAGTCTCACGCTGAACACCGCTCTCGCTCGCCACCGAAAATGGGTATGAGCGGGTCGTGGGGGCGCTGCTGGACGGAACTACGTCAATCCCAAAACAGCTGACACCATATTTCTCCAAACACCGTTCTCGTTTGCTGCCGAGAATGGGCACGAGGGGGTCGTGAGGGCGCTGCTCGAGTGGAGCAACGTCAATCCTGACACACCTGATAAATGTGCCCTAACACCACTCTTGCGGGCTGCACAGAATGGACATGAGGGGATCATGTGGATACTGCTAGAGCGGAACGGCGTCAATCCCAACACATCAAGCGAATATGACCGCGTATCCCAAGATTCTGGAAGGCATTGTCAATGGGGTCTATCATTCCCTCGGACGCTCCAGTGACCAGGACATAACATCCGGATTCTGATTCAATACACTTGCGTATCTTAGCTACCATTCGACCTGCAAGGCGAGCCGAACTAACTTAAGGGTCCAATAGGAACAGTCTATTTGTTGTCACGGAAGCTTAGCCGCTGGTTAGCTTAAGAGGGGAAACAGATGGAAGTACCTGACCGACCGAAGCATGGCATTGGGGCATATAGCTTCCAAATAAGAGATGGTGAAGCGGTGTTGTTTTATGGGGGATGGAAAATTAATGATGCATCACAAAAGCTTTCGTTCGGCCTTGGCTGTGGCCTCCACTCGAAACTCGCTAGACTCGGACATCTCCACACTGCCAGCAATAGGCTCATCCTCTTCATACTTGCCGAACACTCCTTCGATAGCAAAACTCTCCCATGCCTGGAATTCATTCTGCCTCCCGTTACCCTAGGAGAAGTTTACACAGGTTTCCACGAAGCCATCAACAGCGCAGCAACCACCTGGGACATGTCGGATGAAAGCTACATCCAAAGCCGATTACACTACGAACCCATTCAATACCGTAAATATGATTTACGACCAACCGACCCTGGAGTTGAGCGCATGTTAGAAGACTTCGGAAAATCCGAGATTGAGGACTGGAAGTTCCATCACATACGCGAAAATTAGTGGAGGGGCCCTTATGACGGGGTAGATATACGAGGTTGGATTTTTGAACGGCACGATAATGCCTCTCACATTGGAAGAGTTTGAGGAGAGGCTGATTGACGAGGCGCTGTCGGACGATTTGGAGAGGTATGAGGAGGGGGAGGATGAGAAGCTTTGGATGATGAGGGGGGTCGCACAGATGTATGGAATGTGGGATAAGGAGTATTGGTAGACGTGGTGGCTTGGTTCATGGCCGAAAAGCACATACCACTTAGGGCGTGAAGAGATTGGAGTGAACTCTCCGCTCCAAGCGGAGCGCTGGAGGGATAATAAGAAGCCGGTTGAGGAGGATCGGGTTATCAAACGACAGATCCATGAGGTACTCTGGTGGGAGCAAATTCGTAAGCACGGCGGGCATGCAGCGCCTAGCGTAATTTTCTGGCGGGGGCTCCCCGGACGCCCAAATCGATGTACCGAGCCCCGGAAACTCATCCATGAGATGAGCGCAGGCATGTTCAAAGCCACGGAGTACCCGGTAAATTACCCCGAACCTTCATTCCACGCAATGCGCAATATTCCTGCTACCTCTGTCAGGGGCCTGACGACGATGGTTAGTTTAGGTAGCGAATGCGGCCAGAACAGCGTTTACCACGAGTTGCCAGATGAGGATCCCGATTGAGTCAAACCAGATAGAGATCATATCGCTCTACCACTGCCACCTAGTCGCATAGTCGAAACTTACTTCATCGATATACCCAAGATTACTGAGGCTGAATCTGAGCAAGATGAAGCTTGGGCGCTAATAGAATCATCATACCGAGAAAGGCCCTGCAGCTGGGGGATGGTTGCTTAAAAATATTATGGTAACAAGTGAAGTTGCCGGGGCTATGAGTTACAATGAAGGGCAAAAATACGTTCCACACCCGGTTTTGGCTATCCCAATCTTATTGCTTCCTCTCTAGCTAAGCTAAGTAAAACTGTCCCAGGCGACAAGAGAACAACTGTTACTCCCAGGATTCCCCCAGGCTGCTCACAACACCAGCAATATGCAAGTATTATAAAAACCCATACTACAGCTTCCTTTCATCCTTCATTCTTTCATTTTTCCGCTCTCAGTCTGGTAGATAAACATGGAACCATTGAACAAGAGAAGGGAAGGATATCAACAAATACGCACCGAGCAAACAAGCATTTTTATCGCACTTTGATGAAATCAATCTCCGACATTGAATCTTTCAACAAGAGAGAAAAACCCCACATGAAACGAAGCCTGTTTGGCCGGGCGAAAGGCATGAGAATGATTTTTCATTATTTTGAATAGCGGGCGATCTAAAGGGGCAAAATCGCCGGTGTTGGAAAAAAAATCAAAATCCATCATCACAACCAGCACGCCCACAATCCTTTTGTCGAAACCCCGTTTGCCCAATCCCCCTAAAGCCTCCTCTAGACCCACCTCCCTAAAATAGCAGGCCTCCGAACCGCCTTTCCTCTCGGTGATGCTCCTAAAATTATTAGCAATCAGGAGGCCAGTAAACGATCAACCTTCAACTCATAGTTCAGTCATGAGCACTTACCGTCTAGTGCCGACCGAGCCCACGAAAAACGTGTAAAGCCCATTGGGACAATTCATCTTGAGATAGAGTAATCTCGGTAGCATTGTCGTGGTCTGTATCGAATATGGATTTGTAGGGAATCACAAATTCGGGATGCTTCTCATGGTGAGTAACCTTACCGGAAGTGTCAATGTTAAAAAATTGGTCAAAGCCGGGAATTTTGCGTGGTCGTGAATTGGTAGATGGCACACTCTCATCTTTTACCATCTGCCAGCGTTCCAAATATAGTGATATAGGATCCTTGGCGGTAATTTTAATCACAATTACCATTCTGGTCTGTTTCCCGGAGTTGCATAACCACCAGCGTGCGGCATCTTGAAGGGCTGAGAGACTTTGTGAGTACCCGACTTCAACAACGAAGGTGGGCCAGTCATTTTCACCATTTCTGGTGTCAGCGGGTGCTAATCCTGCGTCGCCTTCTTTGCTCTTTTTACCTGGAGCGGAATACCGTGCAGCACCGGTGTGATAATATGAGAATCTTGAATGGCCAGGGATGGAACAGATCTTCTCTTCTACTTCTCTGATAAAGCTCCAGTTGGTTCTTTCGTGCTTAGTGCCTGGCATGCACTTAATAATCATATACTCCAGAGCCCCCTCATATGTAACCAAAATTCTCAAAAGCTTCGTCAATACGGTCTATCATGTCCATGGGAACTCCAGTAACCAGAACGTAGCATCCGGATTCAGATTCGATGCACTTTCTTATCTCAACTGTCATTCGGTATGCAAGGCATGCCGGACTCGCAAATTTAAATGTATTTTGTGGGGAAATGCGGGATGCATGATTGATAAAGTCGGTACTTGGCTCGCTTGAGGCGGAAGCGGGAGAATCAAGTGGACGATCAAGCTCCGAGTCTAGAGAGCCTCGAGTGGAGGCTACAGCCGAGGCAGCACGAGTGCTTTTGTGATGTGTCATATCGGGAGGACTTGATGCGGGCGTTGTGGATGCTGCGGGCATCGAGGATGCTGCGGGTGTCGAGGATGTTGCTGGTGCCGAAGATCGACGAGATCCCTTCGTTCGTACTTGTAGGTGTCGTAGCGTAGAGAGCGGCGCATGATTAACCATTCTCGCAACACACTAGGAAACACACCATGCCATAAATGAAGGACTGAATGAACAAACCAAACCCAAAAGAAATAAGGAATTAAACGCCATTGAAATGTGTAGCACTAACCCATCTTCATAATTAGAGTTTGCGCATGGAGACCTAGGTGGTAAGAAAACAGGTTATTTTCGGTTAACCTAAAAGTCTTGGGCACCTAGGTGGGTGGGGAGACCTGGGAGAGGTGTAAAATGGGGCTTTTCAGACCTGAAGGAATTCGGTCACTGTATATAGAACAATAAATTAGTAACGACACAACACGCTCTGTCCATTTAGATATTTCCCAATATTTCCTTCACCAGTGGATAGTACAAGTTGGAACACGTACTTTTTCGAGTGTTCCAAAGTGGCCGTCACAACAGAGAATGACCACCCCTGCTCTATCATGAATTCACGGTATAGCCTTGTACCAGGAATGGTAAAAATACGATAGGGGGCCTAACTATTCTTTACTCAAGCCAGAGTGGGAGCGGCAAATTTACTACGGCTCTTTTTAGGTTGAGTATGGGGTGGGGGGCAAGGTCGAGGCTCTGGAGCCAACGATTTTTCAAAGCAGTTTTTGTGTCTCACCTTCCTGAACCGTATCCGCGAGACATATTCCCCGCATCCAGCCTCTTGATTACCCGGACGAGTGAACTCCTGGTACCTTGTGAGTCAAGCTTTATTTTAACTTTGCCTTGACGGCACCGAGCTCTCATTTTCCCATCCCCCATAAAAAAAACACTGCTTCAACCATCTCTTATTTAGAAAATATACGCCCCGGTGCCGTCACGGGCTTCGGTTGGTCAACAGGTATTTCTATCTGTTTCCCTCTTACGCTAGCTAGCGGCTAAGCTTCCTGGACACTAAACAGACTCTTCCTATTGGACCCGGAAGCATGTCCAACGCTTCGTCTCTTCGCGGGACTTACATCTCCACACTACCAGCAACAGGCTCAGCCTCTTCATACTTATCAGACACTTCCTCGATAGCAAAACTCTCCCAAGCCTGGAATTCATTCTGCCCCCCCGTTACCCTAAAAGAAGCTTACACAGGTTTCCCCGAAGCTATTGGCGGCACAGGAACTACCTGGGCTATGTCGGACGAAAACTACATCCTTAGCCGATTAAACGACGAACTTACTCAATACCGCGACCTAGACTATAATTTACACCCAAACGATCCTGGAGTCGAGCGCATGCTAGAAGACTTCGAAAAATCCGAAATCGAGGAGTGGAAGTTCAACATGGCGCAGTTCCATCACGTGTGCGAGAGTCAATGGAGGGATTCGGATTACGAGGTAGACATATGCGAGGTTGGATTTTTGAACGGCACGATGATGCCTCTTACAATGGAAGAGTTTCAAGAGAGGCTATCGGACGAGGCGCTGTTAGACGATTTAGAGAGGTACGAGGAAAAGGAGGAGAAGTTTTGGATGATGAGGGGGGTCGCGCAGATGCATGGAATGTGGGATGAGGAGTATTGGCAGACGTGGTTGCCTGGTCCATGGCCGGAAGGTGCATACCGCCTAGGGCGTGAAGAGATTGAAGTGAACTCTCCCCTCCAAGCCGAGCCCGGGAGGGATATCGAGAAACCGGTTGAGGAGGATCGGGCTATCAAACGACAGATCCATGAGGTGCTCTGGTGGGAGCAAATGCGTAAGCCCGACGAGCATGGAACACCTAGCGTAATTTTCTGGCGGGGGCTCCCCGGACGCCCAAATCGATGTACCGAGCCCCGGAAACTCATCCATGAGATGAGCCCAGGCATGTTTAAAGCGATGGAATACCCGGTAAATTACCCCGAATCTTCATTCCACGCAATGTGCAATACTCCTGCTAACTCCGTCAGGGACCTGAGGATGACGACCTAGCTAGTTTAGGTAGCGAATGCGGCCAGAACAGCGTCTACCACGAGTTGCCAGAGGAGGATCCCGATTGGGTCAAACTAGATAAAGAGCATATCGCTCTACCACTACCACCTAGTCTCATAGTCGAGACTTACTATCTCGAAATACCTAAGATTCCTGAGCCTGAATCTGAGCAAGATGAGCCTTGGACACTAATAGTATCGTCGTAACGAAAAAGGTCCTACAGCCAGGGGATGATTGCTTAAACATACCATAGTAACAAGTGGAGTTACCGTAGCTACAACGGAGGGCAAAAATACATTCCGCACCCGGTTTTGGCTACCCCAATCTTAATGCTGTATTTGCGCCCGCTGAAGCTTGGGGAGCTTAGACCTTTTTCTTTTTCGCCGTCTTTTGCTTTTTTACGCCTATCGGCAAGGGGGACAGAAGATTGTTTGGACCATAGTGTTACGGGATAAATGTTACCGATGTTCGCTTAGCTCAAGTTGGCATGAAAAGCAACCCTTGTTTATTTATTTTTACTTATTTCGAGGTATTGTGCCGAATCGCTATTCACCACTTGGGCCACCAGCCTATCACTCGGCACTCGATAACGTAATCCATGTCTATTCTCCCCCCAAGCATTTCTATTCCTAAAAATAAATAAAGATGCATTTACTAACACCCTTACCATATCCACCTAGGACCGAATGCCAGTATCACGGATTTTGTATCTACCTTGCCCCGTGCGTGTATAGTCGTAGTTGTCTTTCGATACCTCTCACACGACTTTTGTCGACCGGGGTTAAGGACTGCAACAACAAGTTAGATAACCCCGATCCCCGAACTTCTATAGAAAATACATATTTAGATTCCCAGTAGGTTAACTTAGCCCGTTTCTCGGCAAGGATCTACTTTACAATAGAGATTCACGTCTTTGTGGGTAGGATACCTACTATCATCTATTATTTCCTCGAATAGGCCGCGACCTTGAAGGGTGGAATATCCAACTAAGGCCCTCGAGTCCAGTGTTCGCAACGGGGCAGTCCGTCCGTCCTGAAGGTAGGACGAGGACGGACTACCAATCGTAGTCCGTCCAGTCCTGGAGAGGATTTTGCCCGGGGCTAATGGCCGTAGAACGGGGAAGACGGCGGGCCCACAACGTGTTTTAGAATGTCTCAGAATGTGAGGCCGCACAGATCCCCACAGATCCCCACCGTCCTGAACAGCGAATATGTAGTCTACCACCATCGCCTATGGTCTTCGTATTAGGATGGCACAATTCTGTTAGATGAAGGCGGCATTCTCCATTCCCTGGGAAACAATTACAAAATCAAGGAAATCACAGAAGCCTAAAAACCATTATCCTCCTTTCACTAACCCTCACGCCTTCTGCGCCTTAGCTATGATAAAACGTAAAGAAAGCACAAATGAAGAAAAGAACTAAAGTGCAATGGATCAAGGAGGAAGTACGGAAGATGGAGGAACGGTGATCTTGGTCGCTACGGCCTCTCTAGACTCTAGCTATGGAGAGGCGAGATGATGTATCTCTCCTTCTAACTGGGAACAGCTGAACCCTCCTGAAAACTAAATGAACTCTAAAGAAACACATACGAGTGACAAAACCAAATCCCCACAGATCCCCACAGGTCCCTGCAGATCCCCACAGATCCCCATAGATCCCCGCAGATCCCCATAGATCCCCGCAGATCCCCATAGATCCCCGCAGATCCCCAACAATCCCCACCAATCCCCACCGTCCTTAGCAGGGGATCTGCAGTCCACCACCGTCCCCTGTCGTCTTTGTGTTAGGATGGCACAATAGTGTCTCACCTTGTCGGGCCCCTGGTCCTCGGCAAAACCTGCAGTCCTGAAACGTCCCAGGACGGGACCGAGTTAAAATTGTCGTTCGGTCCGGTCTAGTCTTCTTGGCAGTCTCCCCGCGGGGCCGCCAGGGCCCCCAGACCGTTGCGAACACTGCTCGAGTCTCTTCCTTGTATTCAGCGTTAGCCCTAGGCAGAGTCACTCCATGACACCTAGCCCCAAATGGCCAAACCTGCCTAATCATCAGGCACACCTTCTCATTCTCTGCTCACCCGAGCCTGCAATGGAATAAATAGTGCACAAACGAAACGAGCCCCGCAGCAGCCAACACCACAACGTCATACATACATGCGTCCGAACCTTATCCTATCCTAACCCTGAAGGCCAGCCACTAGCACAAACCAAACAATGCCAAAACCAACACCGCTTCACCAAAATACATCGATTACCCCTCCTAATACCGTTTTATCCGCCGCTAGCCTCCAGACCCACAAAATACCTCATAAACTCCAGCTACATTACTCCTTCCTCCCTAGCCAAGTTAAGTATACCTGCCCAAGACGACGAGAGAACAACCGTTACCCCCAGGATCCCCCAGGCAGCACACAACACCAGTAACATGCAAGCATTACAAAAACCCATTCTACAACTTCCTTTCATCCTTCATTCTCTAATTCTTCCGCTCTCAGGTTCGTAGATAAGCACGGAACCAATGGACAAGAGAACGGAAGAATATCAATAAACACACCGAGCAAACAATCCTTTTTATCGCACTTTAATGCAACCAACCTCCGACATTGAATCCTTCAATAGGGGGAAAAAAACCCCGGACGAAATGAATCTTGTAATGATGATCCGTCACGACCACGACCCCCACCACGCTGAGAGAGGTTAATGTGCAGGTTGACGAGCCTGCGTCCCTCCTCTTCCCCGTATGTAGGATATTAAGCTGTAGTTAACCTCCCCTTGCGCGAGTGAGAGGTTGTGATCAGTATTATTTTGCCGGAGTCCGGTAGAGTGCATTTCGTAGTGGCCGGTGCCTGAGAGTATAGCATGCGTGACTCACGAAGGCTCTCCATAACACACGCACACGATACGATATAGAGTTATGTTTTCACAATCAAAAGTCCATTTTTCAGGGGGGGGGAAGAATGGAGAGGATCCCTCACATCCTCCATCACATCATTTCGATCCATGCCTTGTAAACAACTCCTACCACTCCTGCCAAAGATACTCTACCCATCCCGCCTCCCCTCCCTACTCATCTGTTAATTAATAACTCGCACACTCTCTTAATATTATCGCAAATGGAACAAGCTCCATGGCTACCGTAATGAATACTGAAGTATTTAATGCTGAGCCAAGGCTTCCCCCACAGGGATAGCACTTCAGGACCGTTATCTAATTGCGGTAGGGTCGATTAGTACCATGCTATTAACACCTGCGGTAGCCAGCGGGGATTCAGGAGCGCTGTCGATGTTAGTAGCCAGGAGTGTGTAAATGGGAGAGGGAGGGGGTTTCGTGTGGTTGGGTAAGGTTAATCGTTTCCAGCGCAGGAGTGCGCAATACTATAAAGATACCAGTAGTATGGCCCAGTGGGGAGATATTTGTCGGTGATGAGTCGGGCAAGGCTGGGTGTATTTGAGATATATTGAATTGGAAGTCCTTATCCCCCTTGTCGTGCAAAAGGATGTAAGTGGTATCTGTAGTTTTGTGTCCGAGAAAAAAATTTATGAGGGGTTTCTTCTTCCTTTTTGGCCCTTTTTCCATTTAAGGAAGGAAGTGGTCCGCCTTTCGCCCTAGGGGTTCGGGAGAGTCGTTGTTGAAGTTGTGCGTTCGCAACTGGGTTGGCTGAGGGATCGGTTTTAGAGGCGTGGAATTTTTTTGTGCAGCACTGTAGTGTTACCTAGGCGTAAATAAGTGTAAAGATATTGGAAGGGTATATTACGGATTAAAGCCAGTGCAGACTATACCTATGTCTACTCTAATTAGAGGAAGAGAAAGAAGAAACTCTACTCTGATCAGAAAAAGAGAAAGAAGAAACAAAGAGCTCAATGCCCTGTCCTCAAGTTCCTGTTGAACATCGCGACATAGAAAGCAACCAGCCCGCTAGTCCCACAAACGACCAGAGAGGAAATATTTACTCCCACTGTTTCACAAAAAAAGCTAGCAATAGCAAGGGAAGCAGAGATATCAGGTATGTGCAGTAACAGATACGGAGGTGGCCGTGTTGGATAGGCTTTTACCCACACAACATCTAACATCTCCAAGCCCCATGGCCAGTCTCAATGGGGGCGGACAGGTGGCTGCCCGCTCGGGTCTTCTTAGCGCCAGCGATTCACCTACTAATGGCCCTCCGCCGCCTTCCCCACCGATGCCATCTCTGCTGCATAGGGGGGTGTTTGAACTGGCACTAATAAGCTGAGTATTGAAATGATTATTGTGAATGTGGAGAGAACAGTGTTCCCAAGCGTCCAGTCCGTCCGTCTTTCGCCTAGGACGGGACGGACGCCAAGTTTGAGACCTTTGCCCGGGACGGACGCCTAGTTGCAGCCCGTCCTGACC
>QOVD01003813.1:0-13355 GCA_003521225.1 Tuber microsphaerosporum | reverse complement strand
GGAGGAAGAAGTGTGGGGGGAGGGGGGTAGGTTTGAGGAGAGAGGTCTGGAAGAGGAAGGGTTATCGACAAGCGAGCCAACTAGCGTCCTCGATAACGGAGCATACCATGAATGTCAACCGGCAGCACAGGACAGGATGATAGCAGCAACGCCATGGAAACGATCACTGCATCTGTCAAGACTTGCATCCTCCTTTTCCCTCATGTGTTTGCCCAGAGACTCTTGTCGTCACCATAAACACTTAACAATCGAAGCACCTCTCCTCTGATAGCTCTTACAATTCCCCCTCACTCTCATACTCTTCCCAGTCATATTCATATTTACCGACCTATCTCCACCTTACGTTTGCTGCACATGCTTCATGCACCTAAATCTTGGGTGATGAACTGGCCAGAAGAGCTTACCCATCCATCCTTTTCCTCCCTTCAGAAGAAATCTGATTCATTCAAAAGCACCCTCTTTCCGCCCTGCGCTAATCGCCGGCCCTACGGGTAAAGGACTAGCTTTCAGGACACATCACATAATCCTCTTCAGAAATTGGAGTAGCAGCATTATCAAGTTTTTGATTCTCACCGCGGCTCTCCACCCCGGTCCCCTCAATTGCTACTCAGGATCTAATAATGGACTTTGGGGGTTTACAGGAATTTCATTACGGAGTTTATGGTTGCTCTTGTCTTCAGGCTGTAGGTTTCCTAAGAAGGGTTGAGCGAGATACTTTGTGCCGACAATCGGGACAGTCTGCACTATTGAGGATCTCCGATAAATCAGGGTTAGGGCTGGACTCAGTGATTGTGTGTCGTTCTTTTTGGCTTTCACATCCCCCCCTCAATCACGTCTTTCTGCACGTGCTTTGGTGATAGTTCGAGTGCTTCAGCGCTCGAGTACACCCGGATAAATGGGTTATAATACCATTTAAGCTTCAGCCATTCGAAAATGCATAAGGCCTAGGCTTGGTTAGCTTGTGTCTTAATGTTATATCTGTATACGCGGCTGCAATTTATCCAGAGAGACGGAACAAATGTTACGACTAGTAACCTAAATACTGTTGCTTCGAGTGTTAGGTGTGCGAAACCGGGTGTGCGGAATTATTTTTGCGTCATGTGAGGTGACTTGATAGAACTACCGTGCTCTTCACATTCTCGGCCATTTAGTGTGTGCATATGCTCACAACTATCGGGATATCTCAGCCCAGCTTCCGCACCTACGATGCTAAACCCTACCCCTTCCTTAATTACTCTGGAGGCTGTCTGGAGAGGGGGTTTTTTTTTTTGTTTAGGTACGAGCCCGTACTAGCCTTGACCTCACCTGCCTGCCTTACAGCTTACTCGACCTCCCCGCAGGCGCCCCGAACCACCAGCTGTCAATACTAGGGACTCACGGCCACGCGCCAGTATAGTGACTTCAGGCGTATATGGGATCGCACTGGAAATAACTTGAACCCACTGTGCCTAGAGCTTCTTGTCTTGCAAGCGTCGAGTTCCCCACTAGAAGAGCAATGGTTATTATTGGTCAGCGGCCAACTGCTGCGATACGGTAATACAGTATCACATTTTGGAGTATTTTTTTTCTTTTGCGTTTAACCGGTAGCTTTTTTAGAGCAGCCGGGCTCTTACAAACCAGAAGGGGCAATCCGCGAACAAGATTTCGTTCTTGAAGTACGGTAATCAGAATTTGCGGTTTTTGTGGCACCTCTTGTCAGGCAGGACTGTGGAAGCTAGGAGGCCTGGATAGGCGCTACGGCTTATATGAGTCGTTGTTATTATTTGTTATCCTATAACAGTTATTACCTACTTTCTAGTTAAGGAATTAGACCCCTAGGGGCGTTAACTTATCTGGATGGGCGGAAAGATTTACCACTCTCCTCAGGCTCAGGAGTTTTTTCCCTTCAGGCTGTAGGGAAATCTCCACAATTCCGGGGATTGAATTGAGGAGACTTTTTTGTGGTTTAGCCGGGAACAGTTGGGCTTTAGACTTGATATATATATATGGATCAAATACCGTACTCCAGGGCTCCAGTATTTTCATCCGCATCTGCAGACCTTGCGATGAGAAACAAAAAATGAGAGGAAAAGCTAGCTCTAGACCGGAGCACTGGGACCACACGGCAAACACATCAACTCAGATAACAACACACAAGGGCGATCGGACCAAGATCACGAGTGGAGCTACAATCACTACAACTGGGTCCGATAAGGCGACGGTTTTTAGACGCCAGGCTCTTGTTGGACCATCAGGACCCACAGGGCTGATACAGAATGGCAATTTTTTTTTGGCATGGCAAGGTTTGCCTGCATAGGAGGTATGAGCACGGAGCTTGGGTGCCTTTGGGGAGCTCAGATGACTGATTCTTATTTTCTGTATCTAGTTTTTAGGGTTACAGTCAAGGTGTGTTCTCGGGAGTTTATGAGTGTGTGGTACTCGAACGCCTTTATTTCCCTTCCTCCCCCTTACCACCGTGGACCCACAGTTCGTACAAGAGTGTGACTAATAGTGACTAATGATATGGTGATGGCGATGGTTGTTCAGACTTGCAGTAGCTAGGCATTCCTTCCAAACACACGTAAGCTAGATTTATGATACTTCGTGCGATAGCTTTGGCTGGTAGCATGGGTTTCTAAAAAGTCCATGCTAGATGGGAGACGTGGTTTTTAATAGTACGAAAAAGGGCTTACGAGTACGTGTTTCTGTGATTTGAGTTAATTTTCACGGAACAATACTAAGCCTTACTGTAGTGATCCTGAATTAGGGGCTTGTACCGGAATAACCTACTTGGTGTTCCTGGTGTGAGAACATCGAGAAAGTGCACTATTCTCGTAAACTTGCTCACCTTCTGCATCGGTTTGATAACCCGATGCTGTGCGGCCGTGGGAAGCTCCGCATATTCGGGGGGTGGTTTTTTTACGGGAATGGGTGTGGGTTCCTTGAATACGACCGTTCCCTGTACAACGTAGGGGAATATCTTATGATTTCGGAGCAGGAGAGAAGGATGATGGCTAGTGATGGGTTGCTCAAGAAGTCTGAAACTAGATTACACTGCTTGAGGTAAGAGGCTCCTTGGTTGGCCTGTAGCAGCTGGCTATTACCATTGGTGTCGTGGCGTCTTTCTGGCATGTGGGATCCTTTCGCCAGAGTGATATAATGTCGGGATCAAATTGGGAAATTCCCTGACATCGGGGTCTCAGGATCGACTGCGGTACCAATTGCATCGGAAGAACCGGCCAAGGGCGGGAGGATACTGCATGGCTGCTTTCGCTGACCCTGCAACCTTCTCCCGCAGCTATTCTTGGGGTCGGTATTGCCCTCGTGCTGTTCTCACCTAGATGACAAGCTCACCACCATCGCGGGCTCGCCAGGGATCATGAGCTGATCGACTTGGAGCTCCTCGAGATTAAGCCTCAGAATGTGGACCCGAGAGATTCTAGTACCTAAGGAAGACTGACACGTGGGGTTACATAAAATTGGGGGCATTAAGCTTGGCCGGCTTATTCTGGACCTGGAACATGTTTTGTAGGGTCATGGTCTGCGGTTAGTAAGTTGTTTCGAAAGAAATAAAACTCTTCTTTATGGATTGTCATGTCGTTTGCTGCTCGGGTAGATCTCTTGTGGCTGTGTTCTTTTGGCTAGTTTTGTTAAGTTCTTGTTACTATCTGGTGACGGATACTCCGGGGGAGGTGATTTTGACTGGTGCTGGTGTTGTACGAACTTATTTCCCGAAATTTACAATGTTTCCCTACGATGCAAGCCCCCGGGGCAGCGAGAATTCACCATTAATTGGCTCTCCTTTCGTGGGTTGCGTGGTTTTGAACCGTGTTAGAATTTTTTTTGCGAGCCAGTGCTCGTTGTGCCAGGTGCTTGCTATGTAGGGAAAGATTGTACCAAACTTAACGCAAGTCAGTAGTTTCTTTTTACTGGGCAAGCGCTATTGTGGGTTTATTAGGTCCTTGATGCTAACTATATACGTTAGCTTTGTACTACGCGTCCACGATCTTCGCCCAGTTGGGTAAGTCTAATAGCACAGCGCCCTTGCGTGTTACTGATGTAGCAGGTATTGCAATGCCCTTGGTTGCAATAAGGTATCGGTATTTGATACCAGGCGTGGGGGGCTGTCTGCTGATCCTTGTTTTTGGGCTCTAGCTGTGATGTATATCGGTAACCTTGGCCGAAAGCCTATTCTCTTATAGGCGCAATTGGAATGGCGCTCTGCTATTTCATCATTGCAATCATTCCCAAGAACTAAGGCTACTGGCCGACCTATCGTGCTGTAGGCTGAGGCGCCGTATCTATGGAGGGAGGCCTTATGGCTAAGATATTTTTTCCTTTCGGGGTAGCAGCAATAATACATCATGTTTTGCACTGTATGATACTTGTGCCTGGGTAACCAACTACTTTTGCCCTGGAACTAACGCTGCGATTACATTACTATTACCTCTATGGGCTGACCCTGTGAGCTGGCCGGGGTGACAATGTAACCTTATGATGCCTTTGCGCCGTTTTCCTTTCCCCCGACGGGTATATACCTGGGGTTTTTGGGGGTGAGAAAGCAGACATTTGTAGCGGTTTAAGTAATCATCTCAAGTATCTTACTGGTATCGTGTCTCTGTGGTCGGGTGCGGTACCGTGCAGTGGACTGGCAGGCTGTGCTATTGGGTGTGTCACGGGCATTCCCCAGGTTTTTTAGTTTTTGTTTTTATTTCAATCGCCTCGTGGCGACATTAGACCCTGATGCCTTACAGGTACTTTACGTCAACGGTTTAGCGCAGCCTGGGGATTTCTGCGGGGAGGGAAGAGGTGATTGTGGAGTAACGTATTGGGCCGGGAAGTGGACGGGGAAGTTGGATCAGTTAAAATGCACTAAAAAAGGAGAAATATGGAAATCTTAATTAGCGCACAACACTAAGAAGATGAGATTCAGAAGGGCGGAGGATATCTGATGGCACACTATTTTAGATTTGCTTTTTTTGAGCTGAACTCGGAGGTTCTATTTTGTCGAACTTCCCTGAGTGAGGATTTTTGCAAAATTCATATACAAACCGATTCACTCTGCGTCTGATTCATAGTACTTGTAAGGTTCGAGATAGCAATTTCGTCGTGTCTATGAAATAAAGCTTTAACTACTGTACGAGTAGGTTAACCCAACTTGCTTGTGTGGTGTATTGTTATTTTACCTAAGCGCTACTAGCACTTATTAGTATTAGTGTAGCACAACCATTCTAACTCCTGATACCGGTAGAGTTTATGGCGTTTGCCCCGTAGCGGCTCAACTATCCTGAATACAGTTATCGATAGACAATCACGCGACCAGCCTTACTCTTAGTAACTTGTGTCCGCGAGGGTAGGAGAAACGTTGCCGCATCATTGCCGCATCGGACTTGCATCCGATGTAGGATGCTGCTTTAGCTTAACTTGCAGAGAATCTCGAAGGGCTGGGAGAGGAAGAAGAAGAAGATTTCGGGTTGCGATTTGTTTATGGAATTTCTAGCGGACAAGCTGTTTTCCTTTCCTTTTTTCTGTGCTTTTCTGTGCTGGTGTTGCCCGGTTGTATGGTACTGCTCGAGTATGGTACAATGGAACTATGATGAATGGATAGATGGATACGGTATCTGGGGAAGAAGTGGGGGCAAGCGCAGGCCGGCAAGCGGGAGGGCGGGTGGAAGGACATCCTTGGTAAATGATGCGAAATATGAACTCATGAATTTCCTTTTCTTCCCCCCCGAGAAAGAAACAAGAAACCACTTCGGGCAGTATCATACATTGCGATAAATGACCTGGCAGCAGGATTACAATACGAACATCGTATGTCACTGATTATCAAATATACGTACTTGCACCCCCGCCTCCGGAGAAAGCTGCTGTATGAGCATCCAAAACTCCCTTCTTGATTAACCAAGAGCAGCAAGGGAAGGATATGGCAACTAAAGGGGAATAATGAATCCTCACACCTGGCCTCTAAACAGAAGTTTAGCTAAACTGTAAATCTGCTTCCAAGTTCCTTATCATATTTTGGTTCCCCTGAATTATTCCTTCTTTCACTTTCCCTTTCCCTTTCCCTTTCCCTCCTCTCCCCGCCTCCCCTTCTATCTCTCTATCGTTACCGTTTCTTCTGGGTTATCGATTCTGTAGTGTTGTACTCTACTGTGTGATACCTGTAAAGATTGTGTTAGGGACCCTTGGTGGATACCGGCATATATATCTATTGCGTTGTTCTTCTCGGATCTCCGCTCTTCTCCAATCCCCTGCTACCCTTTTTTCTTCCATTCTAACGCGTGCGGGCAATTGGGCCGGGTGTGAGTGTCTGTGCGATATATATATCGACATGACAGGGGAAGAGATCATAGATGTCCACAGGAGAGACAGTTCCGTGTCAAAGGCCTATGACTCATTCCATGAGAATATCGAACGGAAGGATGAAGTTGGGGGCGAGCAGACGCAGGTGTCCGAGACTCCAACGTTGTGGATGTGGGTTTTGACATTTGTTTCTGGGATAAGTGGGGTATTTAAGCTTCTCTCCTCTCCTCTATACTTTACATGTTAGTGAGGGTGGTTGCGAAAATAACTAATCAATTTGGATGGGTGTTAGTTGCTGTTTGGTTATGATACTGGGTAAGTTTTTGCTGGCATTAACTATTGAGGTTGGGTTCGGCGAGGGGGGTTTACTGATTTTTGTCTGCTATCCATAGTGTTATTTCAGGAGCACTCGTGGTGATAGGGGGTGATCTAGGCCCGGCCGAGCTATCCAGTCAGCAGAAAGAATTCATTACAGCAGCAACCTCCCTTGGAGCTCTAATTTTCAGTGCATTCTCGGGCGCACTTGCGGACCATATTGGAAGGAAATGGGTTATTGCTATCGCAGATGTTGTGTTCATTGCAGGGGCAATTATTCAAGCCCTGTCGAAATCCCTCTGGATTATGGTCACTGGGTACGCTTAAGCTTCCTTTTCTCACCAACGCACATCGTACTGCAGCCAGGATGGGCACTTATAAGAGCCCTCTCTTTATAGTCGTTTTATTATCGGTTGGGGTGTTGGTTTGGCTAGTTTGATTGTACCGCTCTACCTCGCCGAGCTTTCGCCTGTGAGTCTAACTTATCGCCCAACCCCTGTTGTCTCGTATAATATTTACTTTTTCTAAGCATGATTAGGAAAAATTGTTACTGACTAATCAACCAGGCACACTATCGTGGGAGAATGATTCTCATTAACGTACTTTTCATCACCTTCGGCCAAGTCGTTGCCTATGCTATTGGTGCTGGGCTCACTCACGTAGAGTCTGGATGGAGGTGAAGAGCCTTGTGTCCTTCCCACAAGTGAGGCGACAGCCACTGACTGCGAGGCAATTGACAGAATAATGGTTGGAATTGGAGCAATCCCCGCCGGTATCCAATGCATAATCTTATACTGGCTTCCGGAAAGCCCTCGTTATTGTAAGGGGCCTTTCCCCCCCTCCCCTAATTTTACCGCTGCGCTCAGGGGACTAACACTCCTTTTTCCTTTTTCGATTGATAGTGGTTCGCAAGGGCCGAGATGAAGCTGCCCGGAAGATCTTATTCACAATCTACAGTGGAGCGCAAGCAGCTGATATTGAAGAAAAGGTCGCGTATATCCGCGAGTTCACCGAGGATAAGAGACCCGGAACAAAGTGGGAGAAGGCGAAGAAAGACTTCAAGAGTCTGTACGTCCTCCCGTCTAACCTTCGGGCATTAATTCTTGCTTGCGGGTTGCAGGGTATTCAGGTATGTCAGTGACCATATAGTGTGGGGTATAGTGAGCTTACTAGTAATGAATGGTAGCAATTCTCTGGATTTAATTCCTTAATGTACTTGTAAGTGTCTTAGGTCTCAGGCTACTATCGTTAGGGGGGGTAATTGCTAATGAACTCCTGTAGCTCTGCCACAGTTTTTAAAACCGTCGGATTTGAAAATCCTACAGCAGTTAGTCTCATCGTTGCTGGAACGAACTTCATAATGACGGTAAATTCACACTTAGTTCACTTCCACAATCTACTATACTTCGCGGGAGCCCTACTAATAAATGAAATGACAAAAGTGCATAACTTTCACCATAATCGACCGTATTGGCCGTCGTAGGATCCTAATTGGGACTCTCTGGGGCTGTTCTGCGGGCCTGATAATCTGCGCAATAGCCTTCCACTACCTTCCCCGTGACGCCAGCACCGGGGAGATCAATGCGACCGGTTCGAACCGCTGGGCCATCCTAATCCTAGTGAGTCAGATAATCTACGTGATGTTCTACGCTTTGGGGATTGGGAACATTGCTTGGGTCGGGCAGTCCGAGGTTTTCCCGTACAACGTGCGCGGCTTCGGAACGGGCATGGCCACCGCCACGAATTGGGGTGCGAATTTGATCCTCGGAGCCACCTTTTTGACCATGATGGACCGGATGACACCCACCGGTGCGTTTGGGTTCTATGCCGGGCTTTGCTTTTTGGGTTGGTTGTTTGTTATTTTTTTCTTCCCGGATTTAAGTGGGTTCACCCTTGAGGAGGTGGCCGAGATATTGAGTTCTAGTTTTGGAATTCGGGAGTCGAGGAGGAGGAGGAAAGCACTTAAGCAGCTTAGTGAGGAAGAGAGGAAGAGAAGGGAGGAGGCCCTCATGGAGAAGGTTTGATTGGTGTTTCTTTCTTTTCTCACCTTGTATTTGGCATCCCATATAGTAGGTGGGGGAATGAGCGAATATGAGAGGAGTTATGTATGCAATTGCGAAATGAATTTGAGTTATCTTTCTCTTTGATGTCTGATCTAGAGCGATTCCTAGGCGCCTACTGCGGGGGTTTTTGAATAAGCACTCGGCGACAGTTCACTGTTTCGATTTTCGGCTTGTGGCAAGAGGAAGGGGATCAAGCAGGGGCAGAAGGGCTGCTATGCCCGCCAGCATTCCACACTAATAGCAGATATAGTACTGCTGTGTGAAAAAACAAAAAAACATTGTAGCATAGAACTCTAGTAGAACATTACAGCCTTTCCCTGCGGTTTCACACTGATACCGCCATCCGAACCAAGCATCGAGCCATTCCACACCAGCATACAGTATTGTACTCGAAAGGAATCTGGAACATCTAGCCCACAGCCCGCCTCAACCCACCACCCTTCCACGGTCCCGGGACCGAAGAAAACGCGCTTCTCAAAGACAAACATACTCTATCTAAAACACAACACACAACAAACTCAAACATCATGAGAAACTAAACTATCAAGAAAATATCGCGGATCCCAAAATGAATGTCGAGTCACCTATATTCTCCCCATCAACAGGTTTCCCCACACCGGGTTCCACCTTCAGGGGTTGCATGCTAAGTCTGGTTCAACTTGTAGTGACACTTTTCAATCATTGTGTTTGAGCCGGAGACACGGATAGGGGAGCATCTCCGGGTCGTCCAATTTGCGGCACCCTCTCCGATAGAAAGATGGGCTAGCGTATTGGGGACTGTTGGATGGCCCGGGTGGCTCGAGGAAGGAAGGAAGGAAGGAAGTGGGAGAGAGGTACCCAGGGGGTATTTATAAGAAAATATCACAATGCCAAGAGTCATCATAGGGTTGATATTAGTATGGTAGGTTGGGGTTTCTGGTGGGGGGCCGCCCAACACCCGAGTGATGGTATGGTGACTGGGTGGCTGTAAGGCATAGGGCATGAGTGGGAAGCCCGGCCAGAAGCTGGAGGAGCGCTGCTAGTGAAATACCTCCGGGTTCTATTTGTATTCTATAAGTTCCAGTGGAGGATATATATATCTTTTTCCTTATTCTTCAGTGCGACGATACAACTTATAGCCACCCGTGCATCACCCGCCGAGGAGCCGTCCCTTATCATTTTAGAAGACAAAAACAGCCTAGCATTGGATTATCACAAAATCTAGCAGGTAAGGAGACCCATTCACTGCCTACAGAATATTGAACCCTTGGGCTGTTTTAGCGTAGACTGAGGTTGTGTGCGAAAGCCCGAGAGAGGCAGATTTCTAATTACATTCCTTTTTCTATGGGTGCTCGTGTGAATTTTCGCTCCACAACAGAGGTATTCTACTTTAGACAAGCAATAGCTTATTGACAAAATACAGACTCGGTTCTGGATCCTTCAGTCTATAGCTACCTGTAGGTGATTCTGCGTAGTGATTTGTGGGATGGTTGGCATGGAAAGTGTAAAATCATAATGGCCCTTTTCCAGCGTTTTTGTGTGGCTTTGTTTGTTGCTATGAGGACAGTGCTAGTACAATAATCTACTGTGATGAACTATAGTCAAGGATCCTGACATCTGGTGACAAGGAATGGAAGGAGTTAATTAGCAGAGCTACTTAAGTGCTCGTAGCTTGCCTGGGTATGTCAACAAAAATCGAAAAACTATTTCTACTGATCCCACACAAGCCCCTATCGCACCAAGGGTTACGTTTTCTGATCTTGATGGATACGCCCAAGCGCAGCTATAATCTCTCCCCAATCACCAGTTATCCCACAGCCTTTCAAACCAAAAGCTAGAAACTTTTCCCAGTAGGGCAGTTCAACTTGGCACTTGCCGTTGGGGGTGACTTGCACTTAAAACCTCCTCTGTCGTGAAATCCTAATCATATGCGATCACTCGGTCTGGAAATCCTACCTGGCGTTGTCATCGTCTTCAGTGGGCTTTTCTTAGCGTTTTAGTGTGGTTTTGTTTGTTGTTACGAGGCATGATGATCCACCGGTATTGAGCTATGGCTAAGAACTATAGAACCTGGCAGCAGGGTATGAAAGGAGCTCGCAGGGCTATGATACTTAAATACTCATAGCTTGCCCTGGTATATCGATTTAAATTGAAATCTGCTGATCCTATACAAATCTCTAGAAACGAGGGTTGTGTTTTCCGATTTTTATGGACACACCCAAGTATAATCTAGGTGACAAAATTCGTGCCCTCCTCCATGTTGCCCCAAAAATTAGCACTTTCGCCTCACAAAATCTCTGCTTTGTTGCTTTGCAAAAAAAATGTTAAAATTCCCCAAAGCCTTTAGAGCCATCTAGGTATTATTATTTACATATAACAAGCGCTGTTGGTTAATGCCCATCATGCAATATTAGAAATAATGATCGCAGGAAAAAGGTACCCCTGATCTTATATGAGTTTCCTAGACAAAATGTACATTGAAATAATATCCAATCACGAACCCAAGGTATGGGTCCTTATGGCGGTATCGGAAAATTCTCATGATTTCTGCTTCATTTCGCCAGTTCTATATTATTTTTGGATGACTTAAGAGTGCTTAAAATCAGCCATTTTTGGTGCAAAAGGGGAAGTGCTAGAATTTTGTTATGATACCAAGGTCATACAACAATCTCTCTACAATCGCCATTTATTTTACAGTATTTCAAACCAAAAGCAAGAGGGCTTTCCTACCAGGAAACTTAACTTGACATTTGTCGTTGAGGATGACTTACAGATAAAACCCCAAGCCATCGGCCTGTTTCGATAAAAACCTGTTTAATACCAGAAGTGAGCAATAGGAAGGAGTGTAGACCAGTTATTTATGAACATTGCATAATTGGGCTGCCTAGCTTGCCATCCCTCTGAATTGCCCAACAGTTTATTCACCAAACAAGATATAGGGCCTGTGTTGATACAACTGTTCCGTTCCGTTACCCCATACAAATAACCGTTTCCCTTCCTTTCCAGACTTCTGAAATAACCATTTCTACAGGTAAAATAGTCACAAGACAGAACGGCTGCCCTCCATTCCACTTTCACCAAACAGGCTCCAAAGGCAGCAAAAGAGACACGAGAAAGAGGAAGGAGAAGATGGAGAGGAATCACCAGCCCCAACTAGGCCTTGGCATCGGAGCAGAGCAAAGACCTAAGCGAAGTATCTGAGAGTATTATATAAAAAAAAATCTGCAGATCAACAGGTATTCGTACCCAGTACACTATTCCTCCGGAAGCTCAAGCTCCACAGGTCCAAAGCTTTTCAAGCTAGAAGTAATGAGCATGGTTGGTCTCAAAATGATAGTCTTCCAACACAATATCATGAAAACTAGAATAATCTAGAACTTCACTATCATGTTGGAGTTGAATCTCACTGTGTCGTTCACCCCTTAATCCAAAGTGACAAACTCTAAAATATGTAGCGTGATTCTCGATTATTCCTATTTCTATTGTATAATATAAATGAGGTTAGTTCTATAAAGAAACACAAACTGAGGTGGAAATTCACGAATGCCTCACACCATTTTGCCAACACAATTGTAGGAAAGAGTAAAGGAGAAAAAATAAATTAGAGACATAAAACTGTAAACAACTAAACTACCAAAAACCCCACTGGGAATTCTAAAATGAATGTCGTGTCACCTATATTCTCTCCATCAACAGGCTTCCCCATGCTGGGTTCCACCTTCAGGGGTTGCATGCTAAGTCTGGCTTAACTTGTAGTGACACTTTTGATCATTGTGTTTGAGCTGAAGACACGGATAGGGGAGCATCTCCAGGTCGTCCAATTTGCGGCACCCTCTCCGATAAAAAGATGGGCTAGTGTATTGGGGACTATTGGATGACCCGGGTGGCTTGAGGAAGGAAGGAAGGAAGGAAGTAGGAGAGAAGTACCCAAGGGGGGTATTTATAAGAAAATATCACAATGCCAAGAGTCATTATAGTGTTGATAGATATTGGTACTATAGGTTAGGGTTTTCACCTGGGGCCCTTGGGCTCATGAATGATGGTGTGGTGACCAGCTGGTGGTAAGGTAAAGGGCATGAGTGGAGAAGCCTGGCAAGAGACCTGAAGCTAGAGGAGTGTTAGTGGCAGATACCTAGGAGCTTCCTTTTCATAATATAAGTTTTCAGGCTAGATATATATATATCTTTCTCCTGTTTCTATGTTGCAGTCATACAACTTATCGTCATTATGCATTTTCCGCCCAAAATGAAATTTCCTGTCATTGGAGCAAAGGTTATGTTATCTGATTTTTATGGACACCTGAGTATAATAATGATCTCTCTAAAATCACTATTTACTCAATAGCCTTTCGGACAAAAATCCAGAAGCCTTTCCCAATAGGGGAGTTTAACTTGACACTTGTTGTTGGGCATAACTTACACTTAAGACCCCCACCACTTTCATATCGTGATCATAGGGGATCACTTAGCATGGAAATCTCAGCACATGTCTAAAATTGTTTGTATATGGTTTCTTTCTTCTCCCAAATGCCTCTTTCAGATCTCTACTTTCTTTCAGACCAAATTCTGTTTATGAGTAGCATGCAGTGTCTATTGTTCCTTTTATTATCCCTACATTGTTTCTTTGAAGGTCTATGTTTTCTTGATTTTTTATTATGAGTGTCATGAGAACCCAGTGGTATTGGCAGGACGTTTTTTTTTTTTTTTTTTTTTT
>QOVD01003805.1:11233-56107 GCA_003521225.1 Tuber microsphaerosporum | reverse complement strand
GGGCAGGCCTTGAGCCGGGAGGGGGAACCCTACCTGGGCGAGAGTTCTGGGAGTGGTTTGGTTGGAGTGTGGGGAGCGAGGAGGTCGGTTGGGCGGTTACCCGATGTGACTGGTCACTCAAGGCTGAGCTGATTTCTGACAAGTCAGAAGGCAGGGAGGAGGGGGGGGACAAAGAGTCAATCTTGATTGATAGAGAGGAAACGTGATCGGTGAGAAGGTGGAGCCCGTTGCCAAAGTCTTCAATGGCATGGATAAGGGCACAGATATGTGGTATGAGGACAGTCTCTCTATCAAAGAGGCTTTCAAGTTGGGAAACAGAAAGCATGGTGAGTTGGTTTTCTGTGAGGGTCGTGATGCCTCTAACCTTGTTGATAAGGGCGGAGGTAGAGAGGAGGTGTTCCGAGAGGTCAGCCCTCGAAGAAGTAGGTGACGGGTGGGGTTCCTGAGAGTGGAAGATGGAGTGGGTGCCGGGGTGAGCCATGGCGAAGTGTGCTAAGGAACGCGAGGCCTAAGCGAGGTACGGAAGTAAGCGCAAAAGGAGGATCGTGCACTAAGCGACGTGGTGTTGTAGAACTTAGGGGCATGAAAATAGGGGGCGCAGAGCGTGACTAACTACCCTTCGGCTCAGGCCTCCTTATATAGGCTTTCCTCCCACAACCTTAACCCTGATGACTCATACCCTTGAGTGACACAACCTCATGACTTGTAACAAGTCATGTGCGAAATCTGTCATCTCACTTCTAACAAGTCAGATGCGCAACATACCTAAACCAATCATAATCCAAATAACAAGTCATGTGCGCAACTTGCGTAACATGAGTAAACCCCATGACTCGTAATGTGAGTCATGTGCGAAAGTCATAAATCGTATAACCACAATCGTGCGTCATGTGAAAACATCAACCAATCACATTATAACAATGATATCGCAAGTGTGACTCATGTGATACAAATCATAAACCTATGACTCATACTTCTGAGTCATGTGAAACCCTATTCCTCGCTTAGTCAGGTTCGTGACACCGACTCACTTCCGACCAAGATGCCTAGTTGGGGCTCTCCAATTGCCATCACCTTTGCTGCCCAAGATACTGTGATTTGTACGATGCTTGGGAGGCATTGAGCAGGGGTTTTTTGGTTTTGTTTGATGGAAAAGTATGTAAAGAGGAGGAAGGAATATAACCGGAAATATGGGGAGTTCTGTTTGCTTCTGAGAGTTTGACAGAGAACGATCGGAGGCACTTGAGCTTATGACTATGCGGATCTAGATTTGTGCGGATGCGGATTTGTGCGTATGTGGATTTGTGCGTAACACAATTTTGCGTATGCGTATAGACATATTGCTTCCCGCGTAGCTGTGTCGTGATATTAGGGCTTGCTAAGAGGAAAATGCGTGTTGGGGGAGATGGAGGTAGAGAGATATTTTCTACTGATTGGAATAAGGAGAGTGAGCGATTTCATGACCGGTAGCTTTCAAGCCGCCTCGTCATATAGTTCAAGGACCCCCTGTACATTGATTGATGATGTCTAATCAATATGTACACAAGAGGTCAGGTTCATGGAGAGTCGGTATGTATGTACACTTGAATTGTACAATGATCAAAGTCAAGTAAGACTCTAACCCAAAGCCTACTGAAACACACCTTGTACAATTCCGTCCTTATACCAATTCCTTCAATCTTTGTACGAAAGTTAGTATATCTTCCAGGATATTATACATTCCCGGTTCAGGTATTAAGTGTACAATCACAACAACCAAAAGAACCTCTAGTATACCAAACCTTTTGTATGAGAACACCAAACACACAGTTTGCTTCCATGATATGTTTTCTATGACCGGGGGGAATCTGAGCAGCGGACTTGAATCTGGGAGTCATTCATACTTACCAGTTGCTTGCTAGGCCTCATGGTTAGCACTGTGTTGTAGAGGAGGGCTCGACGCGTTACTTCATGTTGACCGTGACGATGTTTTCAAGAGGTTAACTTACACCCACCATTTGCTTTTATGACAGGCCCAACTGCCCCTTCTTTCTCACCACTCTCTCATCTTCTTCCTCTCCACGCTCCTTCTATCAACACAACAGAGAAGCCGCTCTACTCTTCAACTCTAATCGTACTTCCTCCTTTTCACACATCAGCGAAGCAAACTCGGCCATTATAAAAACGCCAAGAGGCAGAAACAGCTATATCTCTTGTCCCACTGCTGTTCCTATAAGCTGCTCTCGCATACCTGTCCGACCCTCGCTGCCTCCCCTCTGTTCTTAGCCAGACCAGATAGAGCCAAGGACAAAAGCTGCAGCGCATAGAAGCTGTCACACAATAACCCATAGTAAGTTATTCCTAATCTTTGGCTTTACCATTCCTTTATTTGCCCCTATATTACCTCCAAATCATACACCATATATCATACGCCCAAAGTCATACGCACAAACTAACCACACTGAAGAGATTACACACTTTCCTAAGAAATGCCTGCCGCTTATAAGTGGAGACCCCTTCCGGCGGGCGCTTAGGCCACTTGTAACGGCCCCAAAGGTTGGTGCCGTATATCGATGGGATAACGATACACTTTCTATACCAAAGTGCAGTATCTAACGAGACTAAGTACCGGAGGCTTAGACTAAGTTGTGGTCACAAACTTCTTACTATATCGCAACTACTAAATAGTTTCTAATAGTAGGGGTTTGGAAATCCTAAGTGAAATACTAAGATTCTCGAAGCGCACTGAATAAGTAACTGTTCAACTAAGTATATTGAAAACTCATTCAGTTGAAGTCTGGCTTCTCTAAGTCCGGAGAATAGCAGGTTTTAAATACACTTGTCAGGCAATCCCGTGCTTTGTTAACAATAATCAGATAGCTCCGAAAAGTGGCTGCCTTGAAACTCCTTAGCTATCAAACCTAAAAGATACTGAGTATCAAATGATACTTAAAACCAAACATAAAACATACTTAGTATCAAACGATACTCGAAACCAAACATAAAACATACTGAGTATCAAACGATACTAGAAACCAAACCTAAAACATACCGAGTATCAAACGATACTCGAAAACAAACATAAAACATACCGAGTATCAAACGATACTCTAAACCAAACCCAAAACATACTGAGTATTAAAAGATACTCAAAACCAAATATAAAACATACTGAGTATCAAAAGATACTCAAAACCAAACATAAAACATACTGAGTATCAAACATTATTCAAAACCAAACATAAAACATACTGAGTATCACACGATACTCAAAACCAAACATAGTAACTCAGGTGCCTGTACAGGTTACACCCCGAAAACAAAATAAAACCCTTATTTCAAAACATAAAAAAAAAAAACCCAAAATCATTCCTCACTATCGTAATCAGTAGCCAAATGTGGTTCCCAAAACCCTTTGTCAACCGAAGGTTCAATAACTTGAGATTCAAAACCATCCTTAATAGGAGAAAAACAAACCGTAATATACCCAGAAACAACAAGGGGAAATTCATCTCCTGGCATGGTGTCAGTCCACCATGCTTGCACCATCTCCATCCAGTTCTCAAGTTGTTCGATAGGTTCCCCAGAGTTCTCACTTGCCGGATATCCAATCCATTTGCCCAAGAATTGGTCTCGTCCATGCCTTTGCCTATGATCCAATATCTTTTCCACTTCCCATTCAGGGTCTTCATTAATGACGATAGGTGCTGGTTTAGCGTTGGTCCTGCCCGGAAATCGTTGTTTATTGTTAGTGTGGTAGGCTTTGACAACAGAAGAATGAAATACTCCCTTCTGCCAGGGGTACATTCTCGAATCCATACTGACTGTGTAGTTCTGTGTATGTTCATCAAATTCTAATACTGTAAAGGATCCTCGCTATCGTCGTTGTAGTTTCCTGGATCTGCCAGATTCCGTTGTAAATTGGTCTCCAAATACCATCACCATTCCTCCAACCGCCACCGGTTTATCCTCTTTTCTCCTCTTAGCTGCCACCCTGGCAGACCTCACTCTTGCCAACTTTAATGCTTGGTAGGCCGCGTGTCTGATCTCCTAATGGCTTTTGTAGTAATCGTCAGAGGCAGGCACTGCAGAGGGGTAGTTTTGGTAGGTATCAAGTAGAGGGTAGTCACGTCCATATACCGCTTTATATGGTAACATGTTGATAGTATCTGAGTGTCCAGCGTTAGAATAAGCTGTTACTTCACCGAGGGAGGAGAGCCAGTTGGTCTGACGGTTGTTGATAAGGTTTCTCAGAGTAGTTTTAAGTTCCCTGATTTTCCGTTCAGCCTGCCCATTGGTTTGGTGGTGGCCAGGCGCAGCCATGATGTGTTCAACCCCCGTGGTCTTCCGGGTCAGCTTCCAAAATTTGGATGTAAAGCTTGGGTCAGCATCGCTGACACTCGAGTTAGGTACTCTATGTGGCGTAAAAATATAGTGCCGGAGTAATTCCATGGTGGTTACTGCAGTAGCGGTAACTGAGGTTGGATTAGCCAGCTATATCCCACTGCCGTATCCACTACTACCAGTACCGAGTCCATTTCCTTTAGTCTAGTAAAAGGTCCCATAAAATCGATAGCACAACGCGAAAATATTTCGCAAGGGAAAGGGAGGGTAAGTGCTTCACCGTCAGGCAGGGTCTTGCGTTCCTTATTTGCCTGGCAAAGCTCACATTGCCTGACCAAATCCCTAAAGTCTTTCCTCATTTCCGGCCAGTAGATATGCTCAGTAGCATATCGTAGGTTGCGGTCTGCCCTGTAGTGTCCCTCGTTGTGTATTTCACTAAACATTAGTTCCTCATGCGTCTCTCCATTAACCCCCTGTCCTCTTGGTATGTAGAGGCATTCTTCTCCTCTTCTAGTGGTGGCATAGAGTAGTCTATTACGGATGAGGTAGTGTTGCATCTTACCTCCTCGGGATGAGTTGTTTGAGTCTTGGGCCAATTGGTAGACTGGGTCGTTCCTGTATCCTGTGATCATCTGTTCCTGCCCGATGGATTCTATATCGTTTACAGCCTGTATGATATCCCGTTCATCCAGCACCCTCTGCCATCTCGAGATGTCGTCCTCTTCCTCCTCAGGGATGTCGTTGTAGACCTCATAGAGGCCCCACTCCTGGTGGGGTAGCCTGGGTGGCTCAACGACAGGGACAATGTTATAGCTTGCCAATGGCCCTCCATAGAGGGGCTTGGTAGTTGGGGATATTCGGGCCTAATGCTCTGGGCAGTCAGGACTTTCGCAGGGAATGCCAGTGGTTGTTCAACCAAGTGCCTCATGTAGTCTTTTCTGAATCCATGATAGATCCAGTCTGGGTCAAGTTGATATGATTTCTTCTGGTTCAATATTCATGCCGTCGTCCTTATGGGTAGAGGGAGCAGCCACCGGGGGGCGGCTGTCTGGGAAACCACTGTAGGTCTTGGTGGGTGGTTTCAATGCTTCGTGATCAGGGCATTCTGGTATATCGCAGAATGACCAGTGTATGGCGGAATAATCTATGACTTCCTGGATTCTGTTGCTGCCGATACTCCTATAATCATCCCAATCATTAATGAGGGAGTATTCTCCGCAGTCTTTGAAATCGCATTCTCAGCCACAGCTATCGTGGTCGTGAATGTATTGGACTGGTAGGCTTTCATAGCGAGCCATATTGCTCGATAGTTACTCAGGGTAAAGGGCAATAGGCTGGTTATCGGCAGGCATTAGAGGGTTAGATACTGGTTGTTCTTGGATAGGATCTTTAGCGTAGTGAGGATATTCGTTATCGTTTACATAGAGGCGTGATAAAGCGTCAGCTAAATAGTTCCATTTCCCTGGCCGGTATACTATTTCAGTGTCATATTAGCCTATGAATCCTCTCCAACGAAGTTGTTTCTTGGTTGGTATCTTGCTTGTTTTCAGGTGCATTAGGGGTTGATGATCTGTGACAATCGTAAACATGTTTCCTGCCAAGGGATGGGGGAGTGCTGTAAGTGCATCCACAATAGCTAATGCTTCCTTGTCTGTGGTTCCATAATTCATATGGGCGTTGGAGAATTTCCTACTAAGTAATGCTGCCGGTCTTGCGGTATCAGCTGTTTCTCCTTGTCCTACCCAAGCTCCAACTCTGGTATCAGAGGCATCGGTTTTCAACCATATTGGTAATGCTGATTCATAGTGTAAATCTTTCATAAACTTATTTTGTGCAACCATTCGCTTCACGTTTTCCATGGCTTGGTCATGTGTTGCAGTCCACACAAATTCTTCTGTTCCAGTAAGCGCCATGAGGGGTGCAGTTATTGTTGCTATGTGGGGCAGGAATTGGCTGATATAGTTAACAGTACCGAGAAATTCCAGCAGTTGATTTTTATTTTGAGGTGTAGTCCATTCTTCAATTTTTGCTATCTTCTCAGGTGATGGTTTTAGACCTTCTTCGTCAATTATGTGTCCTAGCACATCCATGTTGGTGCAAAAGAATTCCGATTTATTCCTGCTCGCATAGAATTTCGCCTGCTTGAGCTTATCGCAAACCTTAGATGTGTGTTTTAAATCGTCTTCCTCTGTATCGGAGAATATGAGTATATCGTCAATATACACCCACACAAACTCTCCTAGGTATTCGGAGAATAGGTTAGACATTATGCACATTAATTTCCCTGTAGCATTCATATCCCCTTGTAGCATAACTTTGCTGACGAAATATCCAAAAGTTGACTTGAAACCGTTTTTATCAACGTCCTCTGGGTACACTCTCGTCTGGCAATAGGCATCACTATGGTCGATCTTACTTCGATATCTAGCTCTTGCTATTGAGTTCAGGATCATCCTCTGGTTTGTGATCATTTCATCGTCCTTGATGGTTATATCGTTTCTTCCAGTGAGATCCACTACTGGCCTCATGCAAATCTTATCTTTCATTTCCTGGGCGAACATAGTGGCTGCTTCATGTACTGCTTTTCGTTCAATAATCCCACTATCAATCTTTTCTTCTCTCCATTTGCCAAGGTCTGATACATATCGTTCTGGGATGGAGTAGGTTGGTATGCTCCTTTGTTCCGCTCCAGGCTTGAGTCTGATCTCATGGTTTATCTTCCTGAGTGGCGGTAATCCTTCTGGTATAACATCCGCGAATACCTCTGGGTGTTATTCCATAATGGTTTCTGTACTGACTATGGCTGCTCTTACGTTCCCGCTAGTTTATGGGGGGTTGATTCTGACCCTCTGTTTGGGAAACACTATTGCTAACTTGTCACATTCGATTTTAGCTTCATGTTACTTGAGGAACGGCATTTCTATGAGGGCATTGTATTTTGCTTAGCTTCCAACTATCCTTTTGTTTCCTTTGGCATTGAGCTTTCCAACTGACAGGTTGATGATCCATTCTCTATGGCTTTCTGATTGAGATCCTTTCATTGCCCTGTTTATTTTTGTAGGTTTTTCCATTTCTGTACAGGGAATCCCATGGGCAGTGACAAAGTTCGCGTTTATCAGGTTGGCTCCTATCGTTCCTGTATCAAATAGGACTCTGGCTTCCTATCCATTGTTGAATATGGTACCTTCTAGCGCATGCTGTGCTTTGATCGTTGCTGGTCGAGTTGCTTTGGTTGATGCATAACTTTCGATCTCAAGAGAGTTGATGGAGACTTGCTCACATTTGTCCTCTTGTTCCGCTAAGTTGGAAGATGCTTCCTTCTTGACTTTTGACTTTCCTGTGTCAGTTTTGCAAGGGCAATCCTGTGCTATATGGCCTTTTCCGCCACAATTGAAACATGCTCCGTGATCCTTTCGGTCCTTGTTCTTGGAGGGATTAGTTTGTTTGTTGAACCCTTTCTTTCCTTTTCGATCATGTTTCTGTTGTCTATAGTTGTGGTCTTTCTTCTCTGCTTGTCTTTTCCATAAGCTCCGGTGCTTTGGTTGATAGCATTCAGTCTTTCTGCAGTGGTGATAATATCTTGAATTGATTCATCGCCTTCATATCGAGATTCCACATCGTGCCGTAATTCGAAATGCACATGTGCGAATAGTTGTTGAACAAAAGCATAGTCGCTAATTGTGTCAGGAGGTAGTGGTGATCTGTGCATGAGTAGATCTGTGGCAACAGTTGCAATTTCGTGTACTTTGTCATTCTTTACTTGGCGGATATCATGGAACTCTCGATAGGTGTTGTCTTTCTGTTTTGATGACTGAAACTGTTCTCTTAAATAAGTGATCAAAAGGTCCCTTGTGATAACTTCTCCGAAGGGTTATGCAGCCAGAAATGCCGCTTCTTGCGCTCGTCCTTCAGTATATAGGATCCAGTAGTTCCCTGATCCTTCAACACTCTGTCGTACCACATCTAGGCGTAGGTAGAGTTGGACTGAGTTGTACCATCTATCGAACCCTTCTTGTTTGAGGTCGTCCCCTTCGCCTGCGAGTGTGAACTTCCTTGGTGTTGGTACTTTGATGCATAGTTTGGCTGATGTTGCTGGGCTAGGCGTGGGAGTTGCTGGCCTATGACTAGGACCTGCGCCTTCTGACATTTTGTCTGAATCGCTGCTGCTCTCTGAATCGTCAGGGTTGATCCCTGGTGCAATGTGTGCTGGAGTGGCCTATTAGGGTGATTCTGGAAACCCGGCTGGGGTTGCTGTTCTTGTCTTTTCGAGTTCCTTTGATGATTCGGCTAGGACTTGCTGTCCATCGTCCCTGGATAGCTGCCTGGCAGCTTTTGTCAATTGTGAACTGTTCTTGTGAGGCTTTGGTGAATCGTCCTTGGCTATCTCAGGCCGGTCTCTTTCCTGCTCGCTTAGAGGCATTGCCCCTACTTGGATCTTGAGACTGCGAAATCTTTATAAGTTGTTGAAGTTAAAAAATGTAACGGCCCTACGGGGTGGTGCCCTATATCCATGGGATAACGATACAGTCTCTATACCAAAGTGAGGTATCTAACGAGACTAAGTACCGGAGGCTTAGACTAAGTTGTTGTAACAAACTTCTTACTAGATCGCAACTACTAAGTAGTTTCTAATAGTAGGCGTTTGCAAATCCTAACTGAAAAAGTAAAGATTCTTGAAGCGAACTGAAGAAATAACTGTTCAACCAAGTATATTGAAAACTCTGTCTGTCGAAGTCTGCCTTCACTAAGTCCGGAGAATAGCAGGTCTTAAATACACTTGTCAGGCAATCCCGTCCCTGGCTAACAATAATCATGAGGCTCCGAAAGTGGCAGCCTTGAAACTCGTTAGGTATAAAACCTAAATCATACTGAGTATCAAATGATACTAAAAACCAAACATAAAACATACTGAGTATGAAACGATACTCGAAACCAGACATAAACCATACTGATTATCACACGATACTCGAAACCAATCATAAAACATACTGTGTATCAAAAGATACTCGAAACCAAACATAGTATCTCAAGTGCCTGTACTGGTTACACCTCTCAGTTTATCCTGAACCAATGCTCCAGAATGAGTATACGGCAAGCCTCACCCCTTTGGAAACTGCCTTCCAATTTGCCCGGGCAAACCGAGGAAATCATCTAAAACAACGCCGCAATTTCGCAAGAAGATAAGACAAGTGCCAGGCGTTCACCCACGAGGTAAAAGCCCAGCTGGATTGCGAGATGATTCCGGATGAAAATGCAGTCCTAGTGCAGAAGCATCAGGCAATCTTGCCGGATTGGAGGCGATACTATCCAAACCAGTTCAGTGACAATGGCTACTCACTCGCGAACCCGGTAATTGCTATCAAAGTTGATACCCCGTCTAATTCACCACCTCTATCTGTGAATCCGTCCCCAAAATTGCGGCCTCCGGCTGGAATGAAGAGCCTGCTCGATCGTGTAACTAACTGAAAGAGAAGTTCATCGATGGGGTCTGCCCAGCCGCCTCCTTCTCCTTCACCTTCAACTGCTCCCCCTAACCCTGTAACTTGTTGGCGGCGAAGCCATGCATTCACAATGCATAGGGCCGCGCGATCTTTGATTGGTGCTAGTCTTGGACAAGCTCTTGGGTTTGCGAGGGCTGCTACCCTGGCGCACGGTAGCACCAGGCAGTCTATCTCAGGGTGTACCAGGTTTAAGACAAGAATGGGGAGGCGAAACTCTGCCGCTAATAATCCACAACCAAGTAAGTAATTTATAAACTCTGTCTAGTCGGCTTAGGATGCTCTTACTAATATTCAGACTTGTTTAGCCCAAACAGATCGCTTGATTCATACCGGCTGAGAAGACTGTTCTTGTGAATACCGGGTGACAGTGGATGATATGGATGGGGATTTGGATATGACGGTCTGAGAGGATGAGCTCGACGAAAAGGGTAGACCTTTGATTGACTGAGTTAAGCTAGTTGAGTAGCTTTTGCCCAACATAGAGGTCTACGAAGAGTGGGAGGAGGACAAAGAGGATGAAGATATCGATTTCATCGACCTTTACCAGTCTGATGAGGAGAATAGCCATGGCAGGGAGGATTCTGAAGGAGTCTACAGGGAACAGGAGACCTACAAGGATGAGAATGAGGAGGACGGCGATGGCAACGACAATGAGTACCAGGAGCAGAAAGCAGAGGAGCAGGGCAGGTCTCCTAACACACTTAGCAGCTCTCAGGGTTAGGACATCGATATGATAGAGGCAGGAGAAACCTCTGGCTCAGGTTTGGGAAGGACGAAGCAGGACCCCGATCGTCCTGACTCTGCATCTGCCTCCGGTTGGCCTTATGGGGAGGCGGCAGAAAACCGCTTCTGTGCTAGCACTCAAGAGAGTGGCGAGAGGCTGCTTGGGTGGGCTATGACCCCCAAGGATTTCTTCACAAGCCCGGAAGATCAACAGGACAGCATTCAACACATTGTCACTCTAAGAAAGAGCTTATTTGCTGGCAACACTAGTCTTATTATTGATCTCGAGGCAGCCTCTAGGGAAGACACAGAGGAACAAGGAATTGACTCTAAATAGATGGATAGAAATGATCGCTAGATGGATAGACAAGCTCTCCTCAACATATATCTCCAGCAATTCCTGCACGGTGTGAAAAAGGACCCCGATGATTAAGAGTTTCTACTCCCCCCGATTTGTGCTCCTCTCATATCCTGGTTTCCTTCCATACTCCTGCGCCTAAGTTTTATATGTCTTGCTCTTCTTATCTTTGTCCCCTTCTTATCTTAACCCACCTCTCCATGTATCCTGATCATGATTTCCTTGCTTTGAATACATAGTTGAGCTTTATCTTTTTCTCTCATGTCTCACGATTACCTGGCTACTTTCCCTAATTTGGATTTTTGCTTGGGATTGTACATTTTCTTTTTATGCCCAGAATTTCCAGAGTTGACACTTCTTTACAATTTAATTTCTTTTGTTATGGTCTCCAGCTCCTAAATGGATTCCCCATTTTCCCTTGAACTAACATTTAGTGAGCTGGATTGCTCTTTCCGGATTAATGGGATAGTAGTCTAGAAGCTAGAAACACTCTCTCACAATGATAAGCCCCGGGCTAGATTCTCATTGCTCATGATGTAAATCGCAGTAGTTGCTTTGGCCTAAATCCTTACGCCTAAATCCCTACGCTCAAAGCCACACGCCCAAAGCATACGCCCAAAGCATATTCCCAATGCCATAGGCCCAAAGCCTACGGCGAAAGCCATACACCCAAAGCTTATGCCCAAAGCATACACCTAATGCATACACCCAGAGGCATACGCCCGAAGCGGCATACCCAAGACATACACTTACCACACTTTCCCTAATCTCGATGATTCATCACACTTCTATATGAGCCATCAAATTCTCTAAATGTCTTTATACCAAAACCTGGTCCGTTGCCATAAATCAGCCACTTCACACCGAGATGATTTGTATTTTATCCCTCTATATGGCAAGGTACGACTTCACTCCCCCCGCCATACCCTGAAAAACATACACCCAAGACAATATGTCTAAAGACATATACTGATTATGTTTAATTGGAATTTAAACCCAAATATGTGAGAAAACAACCAAGTAGATTTCTTTAGAGAACCTAATCGCCACAGTTTGCAGGATAGACTTCTATCTCAGAATCAGAATCAGAATCCACAATCTCACCATTCACTAAACCAATAACAATACTACAACTCGTACTACCACTACGCATCATTTTCATTGAATGCACGGTTGCACAAATATAAATTCCTGCCCCTAGAGCAGCAAGGATCCCTTTGGATTCTGCATCATCACAGTCCAAGAAGCCAGATACCATCTCCTTCCGCTACAGCTCCACCTTCTCCGACTTGTCCTCATGTATTTTGACTCCCAACCAATACATCACACCCAATACTTGAGTCTGCATTCCAGCCTTCCCAAAATCCATCATATCAGCCCAACAGTTGTATAAGGAAAGCATGAATATTGCTAAGTATTTGACTTAAAGAAGAAGCGTATGACTTTATGACCCAAGGAAAGAGAGGAGAGATAAGGATGTGAAAACAAGGTTGGTTCCAGGTCGCTGTGGTTGTCTAGAGAGGATTGGGGAAAGCCCAAGGCTTCAAAGAAGCTATGGTCAGCTGGAGCATTTACTGTTGCACGAAGTCTGGGGAGTGGAACCATATGCAGCTCACGGTTATCTGGTATAGCTCGTCCGATGAAAAGACTGTTCCTAATTGTGTCCATGATGTGAATCAATGATGGATATGTAGAGAGGTAGAGAGATAGTACTAGGACAAAGAGGTTTGGTGGTAGGGAAATACCATAAAACAATTTCATCAAGGGCAGCCACTGATATATTAAGCCAATCTATACAATGTTTGATAGAATACAATCAAATAGCATATCCCTTGTGGAAAGGCCCAAAAGTCAGGATCCGGAAGTTATCGTTAAGAATCTGAGTCCGGAATAAAGCGCCAGGTTATTGTTCCCTTTGTCACTCAACGGCCTAAATCACACTGCTGAAAGATGTCTAAGCTCGAGACCCGACCCTTAATCTCCTACCCTAACTCCACTGCCTGTATTCTAGCCCAGGATTCCTGAGTCCCAAGTTCCAACATTCCAGCAATCTGCCCGCCTCTAACTAATTTGACTGCCTTCTCACCATTTGCCCACTCTAATCCACACAGCTTAAGCTTGTACCACTGTCCTATCCGTCGCGACCGGCAATTAGTCCAAGGCTTGTCTATATCTGACAATCAGTATGATTAGTGCTAGTAGGGGGCATGCATCTGAGCCTTGACACTAATAGAATGCAGAAAAGGCTCACAGAAGACACAGGAGAAAATGCCGGCCTTTATTGAGCAAAAGGAAATAGTTTAAAGGGTGATGGATTCGTCAGGGACAAATGTCGAGGTCTGAAAGTCCTCTGTTGGAACTTCCGCAATTGAGATAGTTGCTATTGCCTTAGCTGTAAATAGAGAAAGAGCGAAAAGTAGGTAGCACTAGTAATAGGCTTGACGTGATAGTTTTAGGAGCGTGGTTAGAGAACGATAATTATATGGGAGAATGCCCGACTTTTGTAAAAGGGTTATAATTAGAAATCACCTTTCATCACTCGAAAGGGCATTGAGAGGCCAGGCTGCTACGTTGTATTCTAGCACTCGGTTCTTCCCCTTCAACCAGCTTTAAATCTTTCAAGCATCTTTGGGAAAAGTAGTACAACTAGTCACAAGTTCAATTAGGAGATTTGGTTGCTGCGGAGGGGCGAAGGCGTTGTATGAGAGCGCTCAATTGGTATACGTCGACTCAGATAGGTGTTCAAATTTGGTTACACCTTATTGCAGCTTAACAGAGTATACTGACAGTATACCGGATTTGGACCGCCATAGACCCAAAGCACAGCCACTACACCCGCAAATATCAGGATTCTCAATTCCTGTAGGTCCTACAGAGCTGGGCTGTAGTGAACTGGTATTTAGAAAAAATAATTCATATGCAACTATGCACAACCGTACACACAAATATTCATATGCACAATTAATACGCACAAAGATCATACGTACAATTCACAGAAGAGGCACCAATACTCAAAGGTACATATGCAAGTAATGCAATTGAATCACACAGTACATGCCATCATGAGTGCTAGGCTTAACAACTAGGCCAGCTTGTTATATCCTTCGTTCAAATGCCCACTTTTGTAGTTCCTTTATAAAAAAGTATGAGTCCCAGTCTAAAGACCTCTACTACATGAACGGTCAAAATTGCCTCCACTCAATGTCTTCAGAAGCAGAATCTTCAATAACAGGAAGCCAATGGGGCTACTACACCAATAGTGTAAGAAGCCGTACATCCTTTCTACGATTTCACAAAAGCCCTGCACGCGAACCGTCTCCGTCTTTATCCCAATTCTCTGTCGAATCTAGTATATATGGCTGCGAAGGCCCAGTTACACCAACTCCCGGACCCCTGGTTGGTGTAGCTCAAGCACCCTTTTCAAGTTCCACAAGACCCTTGCACTCTGATCCCGTCTTACTACCCCGTGGAAACCAAGATCATGCTTGGGATATGCTCTATCCAGCAGCCGCCCCTTTGCCAGCAGCTGACGAAAATCCATTCAAGATATTGGGAAATATTTAACTCAATGCCGCAGAATATCATGAGAGTTGGATGGAGTGGTGGCAATATTTTTTCTCTTTTTTTCTTTTTTTTTATCTCATATATTCGTAGTTTTAAGGTACATGAAATGACATGCATCGTCAGATATGGCCAAAACAAAACCCACAAACACACAACAAAAACCAAAACAAACAAAACTTAATGCAAAAGCTAATCCTCCAACGCGGACGAATGTATGCGCACTCAACAATTTAAACAAAAACCCGTATTAAGCGGTAAAACTCATATTATATCAAAACAAGAAAAATTAGACTATTGAAACCCTTATTTTTGGGCCGTTTGTTAAGAGTGGGGTGGGGCGTTACATGGTGGAGTGGTGGCAATTTTTTCATTTTTTTTTTTTATTTTTTTTTTTTTATATCGAGTATATTTGTTTTACAACTACCGAGGTACAAAAACCGCATGCATCTTCAGATATGGCCGAAAAAAACCCCACGATCCAACCTGGCGCCAGTGGAAAAAGCCATCATCCCAAGACCCTCTGGTATGGGCCCAACCGCACGATCCCGCAGACAAGAGAGAAATACAACCCCGGCTGGCCGAAGCGGACGACAAAGTAAATTCCAAAAACTCTACAGGCAGCAAACAACTGGAATACCGGTGGAGTGGTGGCAAGAGACACCTGGATATATAGCATATACTGCAAAATATACTGGAAAGAAGAAGATAATATGGAACTCTCATCATCGAGGAGCAGAGATGTCGAAATACATTCAACAATGTGCAGACCGTTCAGGTCGTGTTATCAGCACCCCCTGAGTAATGTGGATTATGTGCAGAAAGGTTCTAGCTCATCCGAGTGACACAGGAATTTGCTCTATGCATGACCACAACAGAATCTCCGCCTGTCAAAAATCATGAAAGTTTAATGTATTTGATACTCAGGCTGGAAGTTCAGGCGGTACAGATGTTTTTATGGTCTTGCAAAGAGGCACTAAAACCTGGAATAGACGTAGAATTATCGATCTTGCCACCCCTGCAGGATTCAATTCACAAGATTGCGAAGAATAGTTTCTCAAGGCTTTCCTAGCAACGAATCTCGCATTTCATTATTCAAACAACCTTGCCTTTCATCGTGCCTTCAAGTACCTTCGTCCAGGCGCTTAAATCCCCTGCCCGATCACATTGACAAGATATTTGTAACGGCTTGGTGACTGAACAGTTGACGATATTCGAACACGTCTACCAATAGAGGGAAAGATTTCTCTTGCTGCCGATACCTGGACTTCGACAAACAAGCTTGCGTTTCGGGCAATTGTGGCTTATTGGATCTCCGATAGCTGGCAGATGGAAGATTTGCTGATCGGGTTTGAGGAGATAAAGGGGTCTCATACTGGGGCTAATATGGAAGGGATAATTGATGCTATTCTAGTCAAATACGGCATTTAGGATTGAATCCTGGGTTTCACCAGTGATAGTGCCAGTAATAACCGAACGCTGGCGGAAGCCTTGAACGAAGCCTTGAGTTTATCATCAGTTGAATGGTCTCAATTGTAAAATCATATTCCCTGTTGGGCTCATGTTTTTCAGCATATTCTTGGCGTATATATGAGTTGGATCAAGGTCAAATTAAGAGATGGTTATATGCCATCTGGCTTTAAGGTGGGTTATATCGAGAAGGTTACAAGATTAGATAATGGCTTTCACAAGACGATAGAAAAGGTAATTTCCTTGCTGCCTGATCCCGAGGTTGATACCTATGACATACATGCCAATTCATACGCACAAATACATACGGACAGATTCATACTCCTATCATTTCCAGACAAGATATCATTATTCAGAGATAATGCTAAACATGTTCTATGTGCACTAGCATCGGAAAATGAGTATTGTAATTGGAGTTTCACCTCAGCGACGGCCACACTTCATTGAAATACAGAATAATTGGGTCAAGATCCCAACCACACTCCTCGATGATGTCAAAATACGATGGAACTCAAGTGCAAATATTTTGGAGAGATCTGTATTGCTACAGGAATTTACAAAGGACTGGTTACAAACCTATCCTGAGGTTTCCCCTCTGTGGTCAACCCCAGAAGAGTGGAAGTAGGTTGAATACATCTTATAAGTACTTAAGCCCTTACGGTTTTGGACATTGTGGATGTTAAGCACTCGTGGGGTTACAAATCAGCGGGTTTTTCAGGTGTATCAAGATATCTTTAATCATTTGGAAATGCAAATTGTAAAGTTGGAACAGAAGTAAATGCAATGGATGGTTGATATTCATGAAGGTTTCCTGTAGGCCAAATTAAAGTCGGCTGCTGACTATGGTAAAACAGAAAGCCCTTGAGGACTTTTGGTCGGCATTGGCACTTGCCTGAATCCATATTGCAAACTTAATCTATTTCATGAATCGGCTTTCGATGATGCCTGTGGCGAGGCTGTGTATGAGAGGTCATATAAAAAGAAGTTCATAGTGTATTACTATCTTTACTATGCCCCAATGAACGCTGAGGGCCCTCATGTGCCAATTCCATGGAATGGTCTAAACACTCGATCTAAACAGCTTCACAGATCAAGACAGAGAGCCACTGCTGTTAGTGCGGCACTTGCTTACATCGAAAGCGATTCTCAGAGTGAACCTCCTGAACCGGCGACCGAAGACATAGATTCCACACATCAGAATAGCCTGGCTGGGATTTTTTATGAGGCCAATATACTGCAGTGGTGGAAGGTTAATACCGGGAGCTTCCCCAATTTAGCTCGAATGGCTAGGGATATTCTGGCAGTCAAAGCAGGTAGTGTTAGAGAATAGCAGGTGTTTAGCATGGCAAGAGATGTGATTCCGTATCATTGCTCGCGACTTAAATGTGAAAAATTCGAGCATTAATGCTGGTGCAATCCTACAAGCCTGAAGAATTATGACGGGAGCTAGCTGGTCATGCTAGCAAATAAGATGTAGAAAAACTAGAAGAAATAGCTGCACTGAATGATTACCGTTGTTGGGCTGATTGGAAGGAGGAAAGTACCGAGACAGATAATGGTTGTATCTCTGATGATGATAAGTCACACAAGAAGGACACAGCATGGTCTTTCGTCGATCAGGATGGCAGACTAGCATTTGGAAGAGAGCCAAGGCCTATACTCTCTGATCGTGGCATGGTTGAATCTCAATATGCACGCCGTCCACGGTCTCATAGCCAAGGTGTTGATCAATTGGCAGGCTCTGAAGGATCAAGCGATCACGAACGAATTTGGCATCGTGCTATTAACATATATGTTGCAGCAGAGACCAAGGAAGAGGAAGGATATGGATACCAGGAGCCTCAGATTTGAGCAAAAGGAGTGAGCGATCTTGAAAGTAACGATAAACCAGATAACCCAAATGTTGGCCCTATTGAATGTTTAGCTGGCCATCAGGAAGAAGTTTGTTCCGAGGGGGAGGCCCAACCAGGAAATGCTGATTCACTTCAAGTACAACGAGTACTCCAGGAAAGGGGCCAGGCAGATGCTAATGCCACTATTAGGGCTCCAACCAGAAAGCGTACTGGAACCGGTGGGAAAGAAAAGAAAATTTCTCGTTTAAACTAGGTTAATTTGGTGTAAAATAGTTATGAACTCAAAGAGTCTCACTGCGGGGGGAGTTGGGCGAGGCTTATTTGAAATCATAGGCCCAAAATCATACGCCCAAAATCATAGGCACAGAAAAATCATGTGCTCAAAAAATAAAACGTCAACAAGTAGAATATGAATGAGATCAAACTTGCTTTATTTTCAAAATAATACCCTATGCTACGGCAGGTCAAACGGACTAGGAGGGCATTTTGGCCAAAGTGCCTGGCAATGGCAGACTATGAGGAAATTGTTTTTCCAAAGTTAGAGTAATAGAAGTAGAAAATGAAAGATGTTAAGCGAGGCCTTTTTGTTTTTATTTCTCCTTGCTTGAGCGCTCTGCCATCTCCTTGCATGAACACTCAGCCATCTCCTTTACCTGAGCCCTCAGCCATCTCAACTGTCCAAATCGACTCTGCTCCAATAAGCCAACAAACCTCCAAATATCAGGTACTCCAGAGAACCTGTTGAACGTAGTTCTTCGCTTGTATGGTAATGTGTTGAGCAGTAGCTCTTCCTTACCATCCTCCTTGATTGGAATTTTGAATTTTCAACACCAAAATGGAGTTCTATTCCAGCAATATGCTGGCACCGATGAGAACTAAAGGCGCAACGCTGAAGTCACCACCCTACCATCCTGAAGGCGAAAAAAACAATGTAAATGCTTCCCAGGATGCCGATATTATCCCTCTTGAATATGTTCCTTTCAACTGTCGTCAAGAAGAACAAGGATTGTCCACCTCCTCTGATATCAATCTGGAAAAACTCTTCGCCAATTAGCTAAAGCTCTCCAACAAATTAATAGATAAAGCTAAGGACGCTCGAGAAAATGGTCAACTTGTGTTCAAGCACACCTTCGGCAGTACAGGTATGTTTGCCAATAAAGTCTCAAAGTTTGAAATATGGTTAACAAATGGTGAATTAGTATTCAAAAAGGAAATGTAATCGAAGTCTTCATCACAGTAGACCACAAGGAGCCTCGGCCCCCATTGTCCCAAAGGCAGGCAACTCTCGAGAGTACTCAGAAGTTGGGTCAATAGTTTGTGAAAATCGATGTCGGAGAACATAGTCTCTATGTTGCGTTGGACAAGAACTTCGCAAAGATTTTTGTCCCCTTTCAATCGGGGCTCAAACTAGTATATGGCAACATAATCAGTAAATACATTACAGTTGCGCTTGGCAGGAACATCGAAGTGTATGCCGAAATCGTTCGGCCTGCACTCCCAAAGGATGTCGGATATAAGGAGTAGGAGTAGTGACTCCTTTTGAACCCTTACCATTGCTGGCCACCATGGGCTCGAGCAGGCGTTTACCACTAGGGGATCTGTATGGAACAAGCACATCATAGCAAGAGACGTGTGTTAAGTCGTGATATTTCTGGTATCGGTGCTCATCAGAAGCCAGTTCAAAGTCGTCTATTTAAATCGCTAGGCGCATTAACGAGAGCACAACGAATACTACTTGGTGTAGTCGATGAATAGTGTCGACAAAGTTATGAGGAACTAGTTCAACATTGTCCTGATGATAAAGCCAAGTTCTTCAAAACCTATACCCAAGACAGTTTCACTCTCCGAGCCTGCTTGGTCAATGTTTTTACCTAGCCACACTTTGACTCTTATGATGTTAAAGGTAGATGGGCTGCAATGGTGATTCTCGGTAACTTTCGAGAAGGAGACTTTTGCATCACTGAATTGAAGAGAAGGTATTCATAGAAGCCAGGAAGTTTGAGTTACTTGCAAGCAGAGCGCTTTCAGCATTTTCCTCATCAGTGATATGGCTATAGATACTGTTTTGTTGGAACTTGTCATGAATCTGTCAAGTTAGAACTCTAATAGTAGTATATCCTGTATTCATATATTTGCTAACTCATTCTATCAGCAGAACAAGTACCTTGATTTTTGAGTATTTGTTGTGTCTGAGATATGAAATACCAAGAATTCGATACTCCGAGTCTGTTCAGAATGTAATATCAGACAGATCTAGTGCTAGGATATAACTATTCCACTGCACGGTATTCATAGCTCAACTTAATACACTGTTTTACTCTTTTGATGTATTCAGATGAGTTGCCTCCTCTGGGTAATATATTTAGACTTACTACTATTGAGTCATAGCATTACAATGATGTTTCCAGAATCAGGACAATGTAAGCTCCTAACGAGAAGACCGGCTCTGCAAGGGCGATCTCACTGGCAAGTTGCTAGCCTACCTAATTTAGCATTAAAAACAAGGCTACTATGTCATTTACAGCATACAGTCGCGCACTTCAATCACCGGCAAACACCTTATAATAGCCAATAATCAAATTGCTCAATCAACCCAATGGTCGGACTGGACATTTATGCTTCAAATTATATGCTTCATATAATATCCTTCAGGTCCCACGCTCAGAGTGATAACCCTAAACCACACCCTTAAAGTCATACGCCCAAAACCATATGCCCAAAACCATACACTCAAAACCATACACCCAAAATCATACGCATAAAACAATACACACAAAACCATATTCTCAGTATGATGCTCAGAATCATGAACACAGAATGGTACACTTAGGGCCATACACTCAGAGCCATAAGTGCAGAATGATATGCTCAGCATGATACGCTCAGAACCATAGCCTAAATTATGTTACTAGCATCAGTACTCTATTTAGAGTCCTAGATGGTGAATTAATTGCCTAATGATCATGTGCACTATTAGAATAGTTGAATCAGGATACTAAATATGCAATATAATTCGAGATTTCAAGTAAATATTTGTGTCACAAAAAATATCACTGATGACGGAAAGTGTGGGCCTGCCAAGGGCCATGGGCAGGGGGTTGTAGGATGGGGGCCCGCCTGGGCAATCTACGGGGAAAGAGAAATCCCCGCCCTGCCCTATACCCCGACCGGGGCCCGTATAAGACGGGGCGGGGAGAAGAGACGAGATTTTGCCCCCTGGCCGGAGTGAGGGCGGGGCGACTGAGAGAAAACCCGCCCTGCCCTGCCCTGTAACGAAAACTAAGATTGATGCATAAATCATGCATAAACAAACATGAAATCCTGAATACCAGAGAAGAAATAACCATATGAAAACCCCCAACTATATCCTAAAATAATTATGAAATACAATATAATATGTCCTAGCGGTAGTAATGTAAGTGGTGTACAGGTGGAACCGAAACACAAACTAAGTATGAGAAATTAACAGAATTATCATGAAATATACATAGGAGATATACGGCAATTTCAACACCTATTACACCCCTCCCCCTTCCGTTTTTATATATTTTTATTTTTATTTTTATTAATCGGTATTAGCAGGTGAATTCGATTCTCTTTGTAGGGGCTGAGGTGCTGGGGGTAACGAACGGAGTTTTCAATACAGTGGCTGTAAACCCATTTTTTAGTGCATAGGGATGGTAAAAATTTGTAGATCATATCGAATAAAGATTATAGGAGGAGGGCTAGGCTCGGCTCCATGTCAAGTATCCTACCGAGGTTTGCTTATGGAAAAGGCCCTTCCCTTGCTGCGTCCTAGAGTGGAAGGTGGTGGGCTTTGGATATATGGTGGAGTAGAGGGATTGAAGGTGAAATTATCGTTGACCCCTGACATCTAACTTGAATGATGGGTCATTATCAGAAGACCAGTGCACCGTACTGTACTTGTAGGCTATACTATCTCACTCATTCATGCCATGGATACCGTGAGAGTTTTTTTTGCAAATATATGTAAGATTTGCGGAGAAGCTTCCCCGTTTCACACTCACCTTCTCAAATCCTCGTGTGTGTGCTATATGCAATGCATAGACGCTAACCCCCACGACCCCAAATCTCAAAATTGGAGTGGAAGAAAGAAAGAATGAATGAATATGCATGAACCATACGAAGTTATTCCCTCCCTGCAGTCAGCCCCCCCCAAGGAGAAAAACAGAACCGGCAATCCGACTGGGAAATACCCAGGTATGGCGTGGACATTCAATCGCTCACGTGAGCCTTGTTTTTATCACCAAGTATTTTTATGGCACGACGATAAGTTTATGGGTGCTCACTCATCCCCGAAATATCTAGGAAGCGAGAGGAATCGTGGGGGTGAGGTTACTCCGCGAGCTACTATCAACTTTATTTATTTCTGCAGGGCGACAGGAGGGAGGATGGTAAATCTTAATTCCGATTAATTACTGTATCCCATAATTCTCACATGAGCCCCCTCCTCGGGGGTAAGTCAATTAAGCTCACATATATATTATCAACACATGTAGTGTTTCAAGCGGATACTCAGGCGGCAATTATCAGCAGATACCGTATGGTACCCAACCTGTCGACGAGTTATGCTTCGTACACCACCAATTAACCAACACACTAGTAGAACTTAGAAGGAAAAAAGTGGAGGGTCAGCTTGGGCCTGGTGCGTGCTATGGCAAGTCCGAGGCTGGAGTTGGTCATGGTATATCACTCGTTAATGGTTTTACCCGGTAACTTAAGTTTCCATATTATAATAGCGACTATGATATTATAGCAAAATACATACACTAATACTTATTTACGCTAGCGCCGTAGAACGCCTTTAGGTCTCGATGGGAACGCGAGAGGGAGTATAGGGGGAATGCTATATAGGACAGCGTGGAGGGTAAGATAGTGAGAAGTGGTGGTTTGGGGTTCTTAAGTATGTACCATATCGGAATAACTCCTGATTTGTGGGTGGGACTGGTCTTTTGGAATATGGCTTGAGTCTTCTTCTTTAGTAGTATGATACTCGCTGGAATCGTATGTGATGGGGGTGATGTATATCAAAGACTACAGACGGAGTTCGATTCTATATATTGGGAGTTTTTTCTTTCTTATTTTCGAAGGTATTATTCGGAGTCTGGGAAATGGAGATTTGGTTTTGGGGTTAGGGGGGTTTTGCTATGAGTTGGTTTTTTCTGGGTGGTATACCGAAGCACAAAAGTGATTGAGTTTTCGTACAACGCAACCATCGCCAAAAAAAAAATCGCCCCAGCAACGGCAAAGCCAAAATCCAACGTAGTGCCAGCAACACAACATACCGGCACATACTAAAGAAAGAATACTGATAAGGCTACAGAGGCCTTGCGGTACCTTGTATAAACTTAGGGCCTGTTCGGTGGGAACCGAAGGCTTCCGTTCGCAACAGTTTCGCATATAAAAATGGTTGTCCTTCCGTTTCGAAACGGACAAAAATGGTCACTTTGTATGGGGGAACGGAACGGAACGGTCGTTGCCGAACAGGCCCTTACTCTTCTAGGCCGAGAAATGGTGGAAATAGGTGCACCCCAAATCAAGTCTGCTCCAAAGAGCAAGTTAAGTTACCCGGTAGACTCATTAATCAATGTATATGCGGTGGACCTTAGGCTCCTTATTCCTAGCCCGACCCCCATTTTAACTAGAAGAATTTGCTAGTTCTAAGAGAGACTTGACTTAAGCATGTAGTGAGACTATGTAAGTGGTTTATAGAGGCATGGTGGTGGTGATCGGTGCTTTGTGTGCTTTATTTCAGATGGGAAGATCTTTTTTTTTCGATGGTTGCACTGCGGAAAAACTCATTCACTTTTGTCCTCCGGTGTAAGATGGGATTGTAGGTGGCCGTCCGGGTTCCGGTTTGGGTTCGCGTTGGTGGGTAGGAGTATATTATAGACGTGATTTTCATTAGGCTGCCAATACTGGAATACTTTGGTTAACATCTAACCTTCCATGGCTTCACACCAGTCGTCAGAAACAGTGAACTTTATATCTTTGTCTATATCTATTTACATAACCCTCACGTCTATACTTCAGATTAGAGTGGGGGGAAGGGGAAAAAGGGAATTGTGGACAAATTAAGGCAATGATAGATGCACAAAGAGGACATACAACTGGAAAAAAAAGGAATATATTAAATATGATGAAAATTTCAAGTCATGCTGGTTTATGTTAATAAAATAGAAATATCCCCCGCGAACGCCGAACCCTAGACTGTAAACATAAATTGATAAATCCTGACTTGACTCCATAGGAAAATCCTCGCAGGGTTTGGATGGGTATATCCTGCGGCCGGAAGACAAACATTTAAGATGGGGTTCTAGAGCGGGTATACTCCGGGGGGAAGGGAAAGACGGGCAATAACGTAAGGCGGGGACTTGAGTCGCAGGGGAGGTTAGGCGGGGGTGAGAGGGGAGGCGGTGGCGGTGATAGCGCGTGTTGTAGAGTTGCTGCAGCCTTTGCGGAAATAGCACGTAGATAATATGTACTCGAAGAGGGTAAAGAGGGCGATGGCTCCTCGGCCTTATGGCAAGCTGGGGGCGGCAGATTCTGGAGGCTGAAGTAGCGCTATTACTCCTTTGTGCCCATTCGCGATAGCCCAATATAGTGGTGTTTGGCCGTCTTTATCTGGTTTGTCGGGGGTGATGTCCTGAGCGAGTAGCATCTTCACTACTCCCTCGTGTCCGTTCCGAGCAGCCCACCAGAGTGGCGTTCGACTGTTGATATTTGGTTTGTCGGGGTTGACGCCGTCTCGTGCGAGTAGCATTTTCACCACTCCCTCCTGCCCATTGTCAGCAGCGCACCAGAGTGGTGTTCGGCCCTTGTCATCTTGTTTTTCGGGGTTGACGTCGTCTCGTGCGAGGAGCATTTTCACCGCTTCCTCGTACCCCCTGTAAGCAGCCCACGAGAGTGGTGTTTCGCCCCTGTTATCTGGTCTGTCGGGGTTGGTGTCGTCTCGGGCGAGTAGCATTTTCACTACTCCCTCGTGCCCATTCCCAACAGCCCAATAGAGTGGTGTGCCACCTGTAAAGTCCATATGGTTGATATCACAGCTTTCCATCTCTGCCAAACTAGCTACAATCTCAATAACCCCGAAGCAAGATACACAATGTAGACCACTGAACCCGGAAAATTTATCGACATCAACGCCCCATAGATTCTGTGCTTTCAAGAGAATTTTAGTGGATATGTGGCAGTTGCAGTCGTCAAATAGCTTTAGCGCAAGCTGTTTCGCAGAACCTGAAAGGTCCCTTTTCGCGTGAACTCCCCAATATAGAAAAGAATATTCGAGAAATGGGGTGTCTTGGGAGTCGGGGGAGTGGCTGGGAGGAAGGGCCTTGATCTGTTGGGAATTTAGGTAAGTTAAGCAGGTTTCCGCCATTGTCGAGTGAGCGGCCCGGAAAAGGTCGGGATAAGCCCGGAGGTACTCTTGAAGCGTAGAATGGATTAACCGGACCGTGGAAGCCTCCTTTTATACCACAACAAGTCCTTGACAACAGGCTATTAATATAGCTATTGAAGGAACATTGTCGGTATTGAGATTCGGCGATCCAATTTCGACTGCTAGGGCGTGGCACAGTTCATTGGCTTTCAAGGGCCGCTCCGCGTGAGATATCCACATCAAAGCCGCCATTCCAAGCCTCGCTTTCTCCCCACCCTGTCTCCTTATCCGGTCCAGCGTTGTGCCATAAGCGTCCCCCAACCCTATGCCATCGGTCATTGCATTGAGCTTCTGTCGCCTGCGATGAATTGTGGTCTCCCGTAAGACCACATTTATGTTCAGTCTGACTAGCAAGAATCTAGATAGGTACCTGTCAGTATATGTTTGAGGTGGCTTCCCTCGTGTTGTTTCTACATACATTTCGGAAACGTCTTCAGGAATTTTCTTCAGGATCTCTGCCTCCAAACTACTATTCATCGTGTCCTCTTACAGCCTGGAATGAAGATATCTAATAATATCATCTCTCTTAGTGCTTATGGGTAGGCTCGTCACTCTTCCAGCAAGGCGCCTTGTGATATCGGCTCGGATGTGAGGTCTTCCAGTCACAAATATTATAGTGTTTGGAGACGGTTGGAGAATTTTGTTTAGCGAATCTAGAAGCTTGGTTCGATGTTCTGGCACACACTCATCTAGAGCGTCGATACATATGAAGGTGCGCTTTGTGGAGGAGGTAGTCTGCAGCATCTTCACGATGTCTGGAAGTCGCGGTCTCCGTCCACCAATCGAATTCTTCTGGTCCTCGTAGGCTTGCAAAATTTCCCCCGGCACCTCTCTCATCCCGACCAGAAGCTGTTTAAGCAGGGTGCTTAGCATACTCGTTGATGACTGCTCTTGTTGAGCGGCAAAGTCAAAATAGAAGCACGCGACGGCGGCGCTGTCTCCTAGCCTGATCACACAAACTATCTATCACCAATGAGCTAATACCACGGCTGGTCAGTACTGGCCTTTTTCTTCTACTCCGTGAGGTTCGCCTTTGTTACCTAAGATATGTTTTGCCGACCCCTGGATTTCCATAGCAAAACAAGACTGCGTTATCGGATTCATCTCCCCCAATACCAGCGCACCAGCTTCTAAATTCCTCAGTTTGTAACAGCCATTCCCCTATATTTTCAACTCGGCGCTCCTGGATGTCTTGATGGCGTGACTTGGGATCAAGTGGGGATAGCCAGGCTAGGATATTAGATCGGTCATCGACAACCGTAAAGTTATTGGACACGTTAAAAGAGTTGACATTATGACTAGCATATTCCGACATTTTCTCTTTTTCGTAGGTTAGGATATTGTAGATGATGGACGATGGAGTCAGCTACAGGAATTCTTCAGTTAAGGGCTGAAGAAAAGCGGGGTCACTTGTGCAACCTCACCCATGCCTCAGGATCGCCCAATCAGTCTCCCCCAGATTGGCGCCAATCGCGTCCTGGCTGTGCCTACCACATCAGGAGCAGGAAATGCCACACCTGTAAGATGAATCCCTTTTGCTTTTCGTTGCGGCTGCCAAGTCAGTACTATACCTCAGAGGGGTGCGGGTTGCTGTAGGTAACAAACTATACCCCAAGAAATGAGTAAAGCTAATAGTTGATAGAGTGCGCGCGGAAAAAAATATAACCATACTCCAGTCGGTCCATACACACTGAAGCAGAGTTATGTTTTTTGCAGTTACGATTTGCTGTATTATATTAGTTTATCATGTGAACGTACTATGCAGGAGAAGCGGGCATAGTCATTGAAGGTCCTCATCAGGCGTGGTAGGGAGTAACCTTAGGCTCGGCCTTTAGTAGGGCTTGGAAGGGGAAAGAACAAGAGAAGGGGAGTGGCGGGCTGACACAAGATCATGACGCATACCATCTCAGGGTCCCAAGGCCGGAAGTGGTCGGGCTAATAGTGACCTCGAAGCTTACAGCAGTCTCACTTTACGATTAAATGTGAGTGTGTATTCTCACCACGGACTCCTGGAATAGCTCGAGCCCGTAAATGGGATCATTACGGTGTCCAAAAAAGGTCACCTAGCAGCCTAATTGCTATACGACTGCAGTTAGCCCTCCCTTTGTCAGATAAGCACGCCATGGGTAACCCCATTCGAGTTGTACGAACCCACAAAAACAAATCGTCATACTGAACTCGTATTTTCCTAACCTTTGGGAACACAGGCGCTATCACATACGGGAAGAAATAGGCCGGAGCCTCAAGGTTTTGGAGGTCTACCATTAAGTTAGTAAGTTAGCTGTTTTCACAAGTATCCAAAAATTAGGAGAACGGTACCATACCGATACTAATACCAATACATGGTATCATACCAACTAAGTTTCTCAGCACTTCCACACTACAGCTTCCCCACACCCCCACTTTCTCCACAAAGTAAGCGGATCTTATGGCCCTAGTTCGGACGTGGCTACTGGGAGTCTGTACCCCGCCTAGTACATACCTTACGCATCTCGCAAACCCCACACAGGGTACGAATGCTACTCAAGTGCCCGAAAACTACAGTAGGAAGGGATAAGCTTGTCCGAGCCAGCCCGACACATATGCTACCATTAGATACCATATGAAGCGGCTATATAGCTATACCCGAGCCAAAAGAAGAAATGATCCGCCCCAGACACATATCCACTAACCGGATGGTAATGGAATCTCTTCTCTTTTAGGCGTCACAACTGTGCAACCACAGCTGCAAATATTTGTTACAAAACAATCACCGGAATGAGAAACTTAACGAAACATATTGCCAGTATTAAGCATGTTACTGAGCGTGATTAAATAAACCCAAGCGGATATGTCTGCTGTTACCCCAACAATTCTTGAAGGAATTTCAGAACCTTAAGCTATGGACCGTAGCTAAACCAGAAAATAAAATAAGGGATATAGAAGGAATACCCAAAACCTCAGATCAGAAAATGAAAGAGGAAAAATCCAAGATCCTTGAACCAAAAACCCAACCCTTTAGCCTCTCATTTCCCTCTTCATGCTTCCTTTTCAGTAGAAGAGACCCTTACTAGCTGGGGCAAGTAATGATAAACCCTCCCGTTTTAATATTCCAAGTAACAGAATCATTATCCCAAACCGGTTGCACTTCATAGCAGTAGCTAGTAGTAGTCACGGGGCAACCAAATGTTAACCCAAAATCCTGCACGACAACCGCCGGGCCCGGAATCAAAACCAGAAAGGTGCCTATATGATTGTTCATGGGAGGCATCGGTAGACAAGTAGCCCCGTCCTTAGGGCATCCGATGGTAGTGAACAGTTGCAGTCTACGACTACCGGTAGCGGTGAGGGCATCGGTGAAGCTGATGGTGCATTTTCCGGTGCAATGGGGGACAACGAATTTGAGAAGGGTCCTGGTGTTGTGAGCTCCGTTCTTACGGGAGACCTCGACGATGTCGGTTGGGGGGAAGGAGGTCTCTGGGAAATCTTCCTTGGTCACGCATCCCTTTTCCGGACGGATGATGAGGTCACGGGGAGTTAGGCTTGATAGCGCCAAACCAGAGGCGAGGGTGGAGAGGATGGAGATGGTAGCGATGAGAGTAGACTTCATGGTTGGTAGGAAGTGAAGATGCTCTTTCGGTTGGAATGTGGTGGATATATAAAAGCCAGGAGGAAGTTTAGTAGTAGTGGTAGTAGCAATAGCTAGAGACTTTGGATACCGGGGAGGATGGTGAAGAGAATGTTGATATCGAGGGGTACACTTGGGGTATTTATCCTCTTTCCATTCTTCCATTAACTCTAGGCTTCCACAACTGAGTCATTTCTTCGATCTGAATTGAGATGGTGTCCGCCCTCACCCCATAAGATCCCTTTGCACAACTGGCCTGAGAAGTCTTACTTTACGATGGAATGTGAGTGTGAGCGTGTATACCCACCCCTTATTAGCTGGAATAGCGTGATTCCGTAAATAAAGTCGCCGCAATGCCCAACAAAGATCACCTGCGGCTTAATTGTTACCATAAGACTGCACTTAGCCCTCCCGTTGTTAGATGAGCACATATATTGATAGCCCGATCCAAGCTATACGAGCTCAGAAAAACAAATTATCGACCTAAACTTGTATCTTTTCTGACCTTAGTGAACACAGCTGCTATTGTAAGAACTTGAATAATAATTGAGAATCTTGCTAGGACGTTGGAATTATCTCCTCTACTGAGGCCTGTTGTATTTTTTTCTTTTTTTGTCTCACCTGAGGGCTGAAAGAGAATCTTTTCACATGAATTTCCTCCTTAATCCGAAGAGAGAAATTCTGGACGTCCTAGCGTCATTCTCAATTACCCCAGTTCTTATGGGATTGTATCATATACGGGAAGAAAATCGGCTAGAGCCCCAGGATCTTAGCTGTGCCCAATACCAACCGTACCCACAGTAGTCAGAAAATTACGCGAACAGTAGCATACCGATACACGGTACCGACCTAGCTTCTCAGCCTCTCCATCCTGTAGCTCCCCTCACTCTCAGCCTCTCTACCAATTCAGCAAATCTCATGCCCCCAGGTTCGGACACAACTACTTGTAGCGAGTACCCCGCCCAGTACTCCCTACATATCTCCCAAACCTAGCAAAGGCTAGGAGAAATGTTGGTTCAGGTGCTTAAAGCCTAAGAGACGAACGTATAACCTTGTTTTTCCTAGGGTGAGCGAGGCCAACACATACATTGTGGCTAACTGCCCCACAAAGAACGATCATATACCTGAGCAAAATAGGAAATGATCGGCTCTAAACAGACGTCTTCCCTAACAGCAGGATATTAGACTCCCCTTTTCCCCTGGGCAATAATTGTGTAACCACGGCTGGAAATATTGATTACAAAACAATCGCTGGGATGAGAAACTTAACGAAACATATTGCCAGTATATAAGCATGCTACCAAGCGTGATTAAAAAAGCCCCTCCAAGCGTGTATGTCTGCCGTAACCTCAAAAATTCTTGAAGGAATGTAAGAACCTTAAACTAAAGGCCGTAGCCAAACCAGAAAATAAAATAAAAGATACAGGAATACCCGAAAATTTGGGTAAGAAAACGAAAGAGGAAAAATCCAAGATCCTTGAACCAAAAACCCAACCCTGTAACCTCTCATTTCCCTCCTAATGCTTCCCTTCAATAAAAGAGACCCTTACTAGCTGGGGCAAGTAATGATAAACCCTCCCGTTTTAATATCCCAAGTAACATAATCATCATCCCAAACCGGCTGCACTTCATACCCGTACTTGGTAGTAGTCTTTGGGCAATCGAAAGTCAACCCAAAATCCTCCACAACAACTGCTGGGCCTGGAATAGAAACCAGAAAGGTGCCCATATGATTGTTCGTGGAAGGCTTCGAATTCCAAGTATTCTCCTTAGCGGGGTACCCGATGGTAGTGAAAAGTTGCAGTCTACGACTACCGGTAGCGGTGAGCGCATCAGTGAAGCTGATGGTGCATTTTCCGGTGCAGGGGGGGACAACAAATCCGAGAAGGGTCTTGACGTTGTGGGCTCCGTTCTTACGGGAGACCTCGGCGGGTGTGGCTGGGAAGGAGTCCTTTGGCAAGTCTTCCCGGATGACGGCGCCGATTTCCGGGTGGATAACGAGGTCACGGGGAGCTAGGTCTGGTAGCGCCAAACCAGAGCCGAGGGTGGAGAGGACGGAGATGGCAGCGATGAGAGTAAATTTCATGGTTGGTAGGGAGTGATGGTGTTTTTTGGTTGGAAAGTGGTGGATATATAAAAGTGAGGAGGAGGCGAGTAGTGGTAGTAGCAGTAGCTAGAAGATTTGGGTACCGGGGAGGATGGTGAAGAGAAAGTTGATATCGGGGGATACACCTGGGGTATTTATCCTCTTTCCTCTCCTCCATTACCTCTACGCTTCCACTGTCGAGTCATTGCTTCAATCTGAATTCAGATTGTATACGTCCTCACCCCCTCATGAGATTCCTTTGCACAGCCGGCCTAAAAGGTCTCACTTTGCAATGGAATGTGAGTGCGAGGGTTTACGCCCACCACGTATTACCCAAAATAGCGTGAGTCCGTAAATAAAATCACCACAGTATCTAAAAAGACCTTTCTACCTAGTTATTACCATAAGACTGCACTTAGCCCTCACTTTTGTTAGATGAGCCCATGCATTGATAACCAGATTCGAGTTATACGAGCCTAAAAAAACAAATTATCATGCTAAACTCGTATTTTTCTGGCCTTCGTGAACACGGCTGCCACTATATAAACTTGAATAATTGAGAATCTCGCTAGGGCGTTGAAGTTACCTCTCATATTAACGTCTGTTGTATTTTTTCTTTTTATCTGTCTCAGCTGAGGGCTGAAAGGGAATCCCTTCACTTGCATTTCCCCCTTAATCCGAAGGGGGAAATTATGGACGTCCTAGCATCATTCTCAATAATTCAAGTTTTTGGGTATTGTGCACGGGCAGAAAATCGGCCAGAGCCCGGATCTTGGTTGTGCGCAATAGTAGCGGTGACCACAGGCATCAGGAAATTACGAAAACAGTACCATACCGATGCATGGTATCAACCAAGCTTCCCAGCTCTTCCATCCAGCATCTTCCACAAACCCTCAATCTCTTCACAAATTCAGCCTGTTTGGCGCCAAATTGGCGGAAACGGAGCGAGGCAACCGTTCAGTCTTGCGACTATTTTACCTGTAGGCACGGCTGTTTCGGGACTTCAGAGCAGAAGGGAAACAGTAATTTGTATAAGACAAGGGAATAGAACCATCGTATCCAAACAGCCTCTCAGCAGATCCCATATCCCCATGTTGGAACACAACTACTTGTAGCTTACGCTCCGCCCAGTACACACCCTACATATATCACTAACCCAGCAAAGATTGGGAACGGTGCTGGTTCAGGTGCTTAAAGGCTACGGGACGAACGTATAAGCTTGTTCTTCCTATGGTGGGGGAGACGGAGACATACGTTACCGCTAGCTACCTTTTATAAAGCGTCTATATGCCGAGCAAAAAGTGGAAATGGTCGTATCTAGGCAGATACTTTCCCCAATCACAAGGCATTAGACTCCCCTTTTCTCCATGCCATAATTGTGTAGCCACCGTTACAAATCTTGATTACAAAATAATCACTGGATTAGAAACCGAATGAGGTATATTGCCTGTACATAAGAATGCCACTAAACGTTATTAAATAAGCACTCTAAGGATATGTCTACCGTGATGCCAAAAGACCCCGAAAGAATGTAAAGGCATTAAATCAGGGACTGCAGCTAAACTAAAAAATAAAAAAAGAAGGAAAATACTCAAAAAGTCTGTCTGTGAGAGGAAGGAATCCGAAAGATGAAGGACCTACTCATTAGCCCCTCTCTTTCTTCTATTGCTTCCCATTGAACAGACGAGACTCCTAGCCACATGTAATGACAATCCCTTCCTGGGTAGTACCCTAAGTAACTTAACCATCTTCCCCAGCCGGCCCCAACTCAAACTCGTAGTTGGCAGTAGTCGCCAGACACCAAATCATCCCCCTCTACAATTGCCAGGTCAGCACCAGAACTCGAAACCAGAAAGGTGGCCAGATACCTATCCCTATAAGGCCTAAAGGTCCTAGTATTCCCATTAACAGGGAACTTACCTATAATGAACAATTGCACTTTGCGACTACTCGCAGCGGCGACGGCATCAGAGGAGCTGACGGTGCACGTCCCATTGCAGGCAGGACAACGAACCCCAGAAGGGTCTCGACAGTGTGAGCCCTATTCTTAGGCGAGACCTCGGCAATGTTGGTTGGGGGGGAGGGGGCCTTGGGAAGTCTTCCTTTATCTCGATGCCGATCGCCGGGCGGATGACCGTCCCGCGGTGAGATAGGTCCAGTAGTGCCAAACTAGAAGTCAAAGGTAGAGAGGATGAAGACGGCAGCAATTATAGTAAACTTCATGATCGGCCGGCGGTGGAGGTGCTCTCGGTTTGGAAAGCGGTGGATATATGAAAGTGAGATAGAGGCTCAGGAATAGTAGCAATAGTGGTAGCTAGAGACTTTAGATACCCGGGAGGATGGTGAAAGAAGTGTTAATTTCGAGGGATACACCTGGGGATTTATCCTCTTTCCTCTTCTCCATTAACTCTGCGCTTCTACAGTCGAGTCATTGCCTCAACCTGAATTAAGATTCTATCCCGCCCTCACCCAAAAGATACTTTCCACAATCGGCCTGAAAAGTCACACTTTGCCATGGAACGTGAGTGCGAGTGTGTATACTCACCATGTACTTCCCGGAATCGAGTGAGGCTGTAAGTAAATCACCCCAGTACTGAAAGAACTCGAATAAGTGGTCCTTGTGCTAAGACTTTGGAGCTACCTCTCTTAATAAGATCTAGTATTTTTTTTTCTTCTTTTTTTTAGCCTTAGCGGGCAGATGTTTAGTATATTTTTCACCCTTTTTCCAGAGGGAGGAATTTTAGACTACCTAGCACAAGGGCCTTTTATTCAAGTTCTTACGATATCCAAAAAGATCACCGAGCCAATTGCAGTCACTAGATATGAGTCTTGGTGAAAACTTAGTCAGCAAAGCCTAAGCGAGAACAGAATGTAGGACACCCCCACATAGAACTTTCCCCCACGATGCCAGTGCAGAGTACTAAACGTGCTCCCCTCCCTTTACTACCAAAATAATACTTCATGTTTAAGCCTTCCCTTTTTTGCCATCGCAATACCATCACCCGCCTTTTCCTCAATACCCGTTGGGTGCACAGAGGTCTCAGTATTCTGCACTCTCCAAAACTTATATCTGGTGATTGTACTACCTTACCACTACACTTAGCCCTCACTATCGTTAGATGGGCGATACATTGGTAACCCGATCCGAGTTATACGAGCTGGGAAAAACAAATTATCATACTAAACTCGTAATTTCCTAATCTTTGTGAAGACAGCTACGATTGCATATAAGCACCAGGCAAGATTATTATTTTTCGTACAAAGGTTTGCTAAGTAAGTCTGTGGGTGGAAGCAAAAACACCGAACAGCAACACAGTGTGGTTGCATGTCGCTACCGTAAGAACTCGAATAGAAGAAAAATGTGCTCGGACGTTGGAGCTGCCTCTCCTAGTAAGGCGTCTCGTATATTCCTTTTCTTTTGTCTCAACTGGGGGCTGAGTTTGCGGTGTGTTCCCCTCGCGTAGCTGACAAGGGAAATTCCAACGTCCTAGCACATTTCTCTTCTATTCGAGTTTTTACGGTACGTTTTCCAATACAAATGAAAACGATGTCTCAAACATCCGGGCCATCCCCACCCTGCACGAAAACATCTTGCCTGGTGCTTACACGGTGAGAAAGTTGGCCGGAGCCTCCGGATTTCGGTGGTATTCAATAATAGCAGTGCTCACAGGCGTCAGCAAGTCACGAGAACAGCATCATACTTGCTTAGATAAAAGAAATATCTCTCAGGACGACTGAGTTTCCTATTTTGACCCGCCGGAGAAATACCATACCAGCAAAACAAAACAACGCCTTACTTAAAGGGAAACTCCGACGCCCTGAGACACATCTCCCCCGCCGTAAAACTGGATCTTACTCGAAGACTTCCAGAATCTCTTATTTGAATTTGAGGGAGAAAAATACAGAGGAGGTATCGCCTTTCAGCCCTCGACCGGGGAGGATTAAAAAGAAAGTACCGACCTTACTATTGTTCGTTGACTAACCCTAACCCAAACACCAGCCGGGGGTGACAAAACATCACTTCCGGGAGACCTCGCACAACAAACCCTCACAGAAAAATCCTTACCACTCAACCGGTATGTACTTCATAATTTCTTCTGTTTTTCCTTGATTTTCCTTTTTTAAGTTATCAAGATGATGAAGTGTAAATTCTGAGAAGTTATAGATAGCACAGCGGTAGACGATGGAAAGAGAATTCACACGGAACGTAGGCACTTCGCCCACGCTCTTGTTCTTCGCTATCTAAAAACAAAACTAACGGTAGACAGGTGTATAAGTAAAACATAAGTTGCACGTCCTGATCTTTCCGTTAATCACCACACCTATCTCTCTATTTCCTTCGATGCCCTTTTTCCTCCGTACACTCCCGTGATAACAAAGGAAAGACGTGTGGATCTAATCTCTTTCGTAAACTGTGAAACAATCTATCTCACTCTCCCAACCATTGACAATGCATCTTGGCAATTTTTCGGACTCTCCCGCATATTCCAAAGTCAACCACACCCTTCCAACATGGGGTTGGTGGAGTGCTGTTGTCCTGGCTTTTTCGCTGATATTGAGTTCATTTTGTTAATGAGGCAGATCCAAAGTCCTAGTGCGAAGCCCAAGTACTTGCCCGTTGCGAAAGCTTCCGGAAATGTAGACTTTGGCTTGGTGCTAAGTTAGCTGCGGGCCCCGTATAAAAGGTGTCAAGCCTTGTCTCCACATTTTTGCAATGCGCGAGTACTAGTGTTCGAGCCTTTACGGCATATACAAGTGCCAGGGATAAGGTTTCCGAACAGTTCATCCTCCATGTCTCTTACAACCAACTGCTAAACTTATGTGATGTGTCATATTGGGTGGACTGGCCATTCAGGATCCTTGGGGGCCGTCTCACGATAGCTTCAGGTCTTTATCTGGAGCAATAATTTTCATCTACCTGGTTCGCTTGGATTGGATTAGATTGTGTTGATATTTAAGGACTTATCAAGAAAGAGAAAATATAACAAGCGGGCGGTGGGTACGGTGGGGCTAGTAATGGCTCCCACTGACAGATTGATCAAGCCCAGAGTGTTTTCCTAATTACCAACCGACTCGTTCTTGTGAGGGTTCAATTCCTTCAACCCTGGTTATCCATTGCATTGACTTAATATTTTGTTGTCATGTTAGTTCGCTTGAGGAGAGACCCTACTATGTTCAAGTCATAGAGTCTGAGGACTGGGCACCTGGTTGAAGGATCGCAGACAATGAATAAAAGGTTACTGTAGTATTAAATTATGGCCCCTGTAACCGGTACAGGTACCTGAGTTACTATGTTTTATGTTTGGTTTTGAGTATCGTTTGATACTCAGTATGTTTTATGTTGGTTTCGAGTATCGTTTGATACCCAGTATGTTTTATGTTTGGTTTTGAGTATCGTTTGATACTCAGTATGTTTTATGTTTGGTTTTGAATATCGTTTGATACTCAGTATGTTTTATGTTTGGTTTTGAGTATCGTTTGATACTCACCATGTGTTAGGTTTGATACCTAAGAAGTTTCAAGGCTGCCATTTTGGGAGCTTTATTGTTATTTGTTTAAGCAAGGCACGGGATTGCCTAACAAGTGTATTTAAGACCTGCTATTTTCCGGACTAAGAGAAGGCAGACTTCGACAGACAGAGTTTTCAATATACTTGGTTGAACAGTTACTTCTTCAGTTCGCTTCGAGAATCATTAGTATTCACTTAGGTTTACCAAACACCTACGATTAGAAACTACTTAAGTAGTTGCGATATAGTAAGATGTTTGTTACAACAACTTCATCTAAGCCTCCTGTACTTGGTGTCGTTAGATACCGCACTTTGGTATAGAAACTGTATCGTTATCCTATCTATATACGGCACCACCCCGTGGGACCGTTATATTTTTTTAACTTCAACAAGTTATAAAGATTTCGCAGTCTCAGGATCCAAGTAGGGGCAAGGCCTCTAAACGAGCAGGAAAGAGACTGGCCAGAGATAACCAAGGACAATTCATCAAAGCCTTAAAAGAACAGTTCACAATCGACGAAGCTGCTAGGCAGCTATCCAGAGATGAAGCACAGCAAGTCCTAGCAGAATCATCAAAGGAACTAGAAAAGGCAAGAACACCAACCCCAGGTGGGTTTCCAGAATCACCCAAAAAGGCTACCCCTGCACAAGCTGCACCAGGGAACGACCCTGATGATTCAGATAGCAGTAGCGATTCTGACAGGATGTCCGAAGGCGCAGGTACTAGTAATAGGCCAGCCACTCCCACCCCTAGCCCAGCAACAACAGCAAAGCTAAGCATCAAAGTACCAACACCAAAGAAGTTTACTGGTGAAGGAGACGACCTCAAACCAGAAGCATTTGACAGATGGTTCAACTCAGTCCAGCTCTACCTACGCCTTCATGGAGTAAGACAGAGTGTGGAAGGATCAGGGAACTACTGGATCCTATATATAGAAGGACGAGCACAAGAAGCAGCATTTCAGGCTGCAGAACTCTATGGCGAAGATCTCACCAGGGACCTCTTGATTACCTATCTAAGGGAACAGTTTCAGTCATCAAAACAGAAAGACAACACCTATACAGAGTTGCACAATATCCGACAAGTCAAGAATGGCAAAGTACAGGAAATTGCAACGATTGCCACGGATCTGCTCATGCACATGTCACGCCTACCACCAAATACCATTAGCGACTATGCTTTCATCCAACAGCTATTCACATGTATGGACTCCAAACTGCGACAAGATTTGGAATCTCGATATGAAGGTGATGAATCTATACATGATATCATTGCCACTGCAGAAAGATTAGATGCTATCAACTGAAGTACTATAGCATACGGAAAGGACAAGCATGAGAAAAAGGACCACAACTATAGAGAACAGAAACAGGATCGGAAACCCAAGAAGGGGTTCAACAAACAAACTAATCCCTCCAAGATTAAGGAACGAAAGGATAAAGGTGCCTGTTTCACCTGTGGCGGAAAAGGGCACATGGTAAAATATTGTCCAAGTAAGAATGACAAAGGAAAGACAAAGGTCAAGAAAGAGGCATCCTCCAACCTAGCGGAACAAGAGGATGAATACAACGAAGTCTCTATCAACTCTCTCGAGATTGAAAGCTATGCATCAGCCAAAGCAACTCGACCAGCAACAATCAAAGCACAGCATGTACTAGAAGGTACCATATTCATCAATGGAAAGGAAGCCAGAGTCCTGTTCCACAAAGGAATGATTGGTGCGAACCTGATCAGTGCAAACTTCTTCACTGTCCACGGTATCCCATGCACAGAAATGGAAAAACCTACCAAGATACACATGGCTATGAAAGGATCCCGATTAGAAAGCCATAAGGAATATATCGTCGATCTCTCAGTTGGAAGGCTCAGTACCAAAGACAACAAAATGATCATTGGAAATCTAGCAAAATACGATGCCCTCATAGGAATGCCATTCTTCAAGCAGCATGAAGCTACAATCGAATGTGGTAAATTAGCAATTGTGTTTCCCAAACAAAGGGTTCGAATCAACCGCACTCCCACTACCGGAAATATAAGAACGGCCATATATAATACCGAAACTATTATGGAACAACACCCAGAGGTATTCCCGGAAGTTATACCAGAAGGATTACCACCACTCAGAAAGATAAACCATGAGATCAGACTCAAACCAGGAATGGAACAAAGGAATTTCCCAAGCTATTCTATCCCAGAAGGGTGGGTAGCAGACCTCGGAAAGTAGATAGAAGACAAGATAGAAAGCGGAATTATCGAACGAACAGCAGTACATGGAGCAGCACCTATGTTCGCCCAGGAAAAGAAGGATAAGATACGCATGAGGCCACTAGTTGACCTTACTGCAAGGAATGATATTACCATCAAGGACGATGAAACAATTCCAAACCAGAGGATGATCCTGAATTCACTAGCAAGAGCTGGATATCGAAGCAAGATAGACCTTAGCGATGCATATTTCCAAACAAGAGTGGAACCAGAGGACGTGGATAAGAACGGTTTCAAGTCACCTTTTGGATATTTCGTCACCAAGGTTATGCTGCAAGGAGATATGAATGCTCCAGGAACATTGATGCCCATAATGTCTGACCTATTCGCCGACTACCTAGGAAAATTTGTGTGGGTTTATATTGACGATATACTAATATTTTCCGATACAGAGGAAGACCATCTAAAACACATATCAGAGGTTTGCGATAAGCTCAAGGAAGCAAAATTCTATGCAAGCAGGAAGAAATCGGAATGTTTTTGCACCAATATGGATGTACTAGGACACATAATTGACGAAGAAGGTCTAAAGCCATCACCTGAGAAGATAACGAAAATTGAAGAATGAACTACACCTTAGAATAAAAAGTAACTGTAGGAATTCCTCGGTACTGTTAACTATATCAGCCAATTCCTGCCCCACATAGCAACGATAACTGTACCCCTCACGGCGCTTACTGGAACAGAAGAGTTTGTGTGGACCGCAACACATGACCCAGCCATGGAAAATGTTAAGCGAATGGTTGCACAAAACGAGGTTATGAAACCATTACACTATGAATCAGCATTACCAATATGGCTGATCACCGATGCAGCAGACACTGGAGTTGGAGCATGGGTAGGACAAGGAGAAACAGCTAATACTGCAAGACCGGCAGCATTACATAGTAGGAAATTCTCCAACGCCCAGATGAATTATGGAACCACAGACAAGGAAGCATTAGCGATTGTGGACGCACTCACAGTACTCCACCACCTCCTGGCAGGAAACAGGTTTACAATTGTCACAGACCATCAACCCCTAATGCACTTGAAGACGAGCAAAACACCAACCAAGAAGCAGCTACGTTGGAGAGGATTCATAGGCCAATATGACACCGAAATAGTATACCGGCCAGGGAACTGGAACTATTTAGCTGACGCTTTATCACACCTCTATGTGAACGATAACGAATATCCTTATTATGCTAAAGACCCTACTCAAGAAGAACCAGAGTCCAACCCTCTACTTGCCTCCGATAACCAACCTATCGCACTTTACACAGAATACCTATCGAGCAATATCTTTGCTTATGAGAGCCTGTCGGTTCAGTACATTCATGACCACGATAGCTGTTGCAGTGAATGTGAATTCAAAGACTACCGGGAATACCCTCCTATTAATGATTGGGATGATTATACGAGTATTGGTAGTAACAGGAGCCAGAAAGAAATTGAATATTCAGCCATACACTGGTCATTCTGCGATATACCAGCATGCCCTGATCACGAAGAATTGAAGCCCCCTACCAAGACTTATAGCGGTTTCCCAGGCAGCAGCCTGCCAGCTACTGCTCCCCCAATCGATACGGATGAGGACATGGATACTGAACCTGACGAAATCATCTCGGCTCGACCCAGGCTGAACCTATCGAAGATTCAGAAACGATTACATGAAGCCCTTGGTTGCACAACCACAAGTATCCCATGCGCAATCCCTGACAGCCCAGAGCATCAGGCCCGAAGATCACCAACTACCAAGCCCCTTTATGGAGGGCCATTAGCAAGCTATAACATTGTTCCTGTCGTTGAGCCACCTAGGCTACCACACCACGAACAAAACCTCTATGAGGTATACAATGATATACCGGAGGAAGAAGAGGACGAGATCTCCCCATGGCAGAGGGTGGTGGACGAGAGGGATATCACACAGGTGGTGAACGATATGGAATCCATCTGGTGGGAACAGATGATCAAAGGATACAGGAACGACCTATTCTGCCAATTGGCCCAGGACTCCAACAACACATCCCGTGGAGGAAAGATGCAACACTACCGCATCCGTAATGGACTACTCTATGCCACAACTCGAGGAGGAGAAGACTGCCTCTACATACCAACAGGACATGGGGTCAATGGAGAAACACTTAGGGAACTAATGATTAGCGAAATACACAACAAGGGACACCACAACGCAGACCGCAACCTACGATATGCTACCGAGTATGTCTACTGGCCAGAAATAAGGAAGGATTTTAGGGAATTTGTTTTGCAATGCGAGCTCTGCCAGGCAAATAAGGAACGCAATACACTGCCGGAAGGCAAAGCCCTTACCCTCCCTTTCCCCTCTGAGATATTCTCGAGTTATGCCATTGATTTCATGGGACCTTTTACTAGGTTAAAGGAAAAGGACTCGGTATTGGTAGTAGTGGATAGAGCAGTGCGATATAACTGGCTAATCCCAACCTCGGTCAACGCTAGTGCAGTAACCACCATGGAACTACTCCGGCACTATATTTTTACTCCGCATGGAGTACCTACCTCAATTGTCAGTGAAGCTGACCCACGATTTACTTCCAAGTTCTGGAAGCAGACCCTCAAGACCATAGGGGTTGAACACCTCATGGCTGCGCCCGGCCACCACCAAACCAATGGGCAAGCTGAAAGGAAAATCAGGGAACTTAAGACTGCCATGAGAAATGTTATCAACAACCGCCAAACAAACTGGCTCTCCTCCCTTCCTGAAGTGACAGCATATTCTAATGCTGGACACTCAGATACTATTAACATGTCACCATATAAAGCGGTATATGGACGGGACTACCCCCTACTTGATACCTACCGAACCTACCCCTCTGCAGTTCCTGCCTCGGACAATTACTACAACAGACATTAGGAGATCAGAAACACGGCCTACCAAGCATTAAGGCTGGCAAGAGCAAGGTCTGCCAGAGTGGTAGCTAAGAGGAGAAATGAGTATAAACCGGTGGAAGTTGGAGGAATGGTCATGGTGTTTGGAGACCAGTTTGCGACGGAATCTGGAAGGTCAAGGAAACTACAACCACGATGGCGAGGACCCTTTACAGGGTTGGAATTCGATGAGCTTACAGAAAACTATACAGTCAGTATGGATTCGAGAATGTACCGTCGGCAGAAAGGAGTATTCCACTGCTCAGTCATCAAAGCCTACCAGTCTAATGACAACCAACAATTCCCAGGCAGGACCCATGCTAAACCAGCACCTATCCTCATCAACGAAGAACAGGAATAGGAAGTGGAAACGATTTTGGATCATAGGCAAAGGCATGGATGAGACCAATTTTTGGTCAAATGCATCGGATATCCGGCAAGCGAGAACTCTGGGAAACCAATCGAGGGACTTGAGCATTCGATGGAGATGGTACAGGCATGGTGGACTGACAACATGCCATGAGATGAATTTCCTATTGTTTTTTCTGGGTATATTACGGTTTGTTTTTCTCCTATTAAGGATGGTTTTGAATCTCATGTTATTGAACCTTCGGTTGACAAAGGGTTTTGGGAACCACATTTGGATACTGATTACGATAGTGAGAAATGATGTTTGAGTTTTTATGTTATGAAATAAGGGTTTTATTTTGTTTTCGAGGTTTAACCGGTACAGGTACCTGAGTTACTATGTTTTATGTTTGGTTTCGAGTATCATTTCATACTCAGTATGCTTTATCTTGGTTTCGAGTATCGTTTGATACTCAGTATGTTTTATATTTGGTTTGGAGTATCGTTTGCTACTCCGTATGTTTTATGTTTTGTTTCGAGTATTGTTTGATACTCGGTATGTTTTGTGTTTGGTTTTGAGTATCGTTTGATACTCACCATGTGTTAGGTTTGATATCTAAGGAGTTTCAAGGCTGCCATTTTCGTAGCCTTATTGTTATTTGTTTAAGCAAGGCACGGGATTGCCTGACAAGTGTATTGAAGACCTGCTATTCTCCGGACTAAGAGAAGGCATACTTCGACAGACAGAGTTTTCAATATACTTGGTTGAACAGTTACTTCTTCAGTTCGCTTCGAGAATCATTAGTATTCACTTAGGTTTACCAAACACCTACTATTAGAAACTACTTAAGTAGTTGCAATATAGTAAGAAGTTTGTTACAACAACTTCGTCTAAGCCTCAGGTACTTAGTCTCGTTAGATACCGCACTTTGGTATAGAGACTGTATCGTTATCCTATCGATATAAAGCACCACACCGTGGGGCTGTTACAGCCCCACACCTGTTGTCCTTGAGATAGAGGACCATAAACAAAATTCCCTAGATGGAAAAGTGGGATCAAGCCTGTAAGTGTGTTTTGCCAAGAATGTGACAGGTTAACCCTGGGCTCGGCTATAGGTCGTATTCTCTGTGAAGAGAAATCTGACAGGGAGCTTGATAAGTTCAGAGGTGTTACTCGGTTAGTATTACAACTTGTGACAATCTGAGCTAGATGTGGTCGGCCTGCCAGGGCTGAGGCCAAGTGGCCCTTGGCAGGTATCGTGAAGCCTATATGAATACTATGGGTGAGATGAGGTGGTATTCTTTGCTGCCTTGAGCTTTGATACTACCCCGAGAGGATGGTCTGCTCACATTGGTCAAATTTCAGTTTTTCATGTCCTCTACTTAGTTGGAGATTAGGTTAAATGTTTGGCTCAAGGAGCAAACAACCTTTATAATATGGCATTCTTGCAGCCTGGTTTCCTTCCCTGTGCAAGAGTTCTGATATTGATTGTCTGATTATATGAATAGGATGCAGAAAACTTAGCGTATCGAAAAGGTGAATAGGTTGGCTTTAACGGTGGTTGAATAACCTCTCGTAGCTCCCTAGGATGGAGAGAGGAGCAATGACTCTTTTACCTCTCTGTATCTGCCTAATAGGAACTGAGCCTGTTGAATTGAAGAAATGAAGCTGCTTGGTGGATGGTAGTAGTACGCACAAGTAGGTGGTGCTTCTTTATGAGTATTTGTTGTACGCTCTTTTGTGTATGATGCTGTTAATAAGGGTACCGGAATGGGTGCTGATATTATCGGTCAAGTGCTGCCCCTTTCTCCGGCTATGTTCGGAGTATAGATAGTATCCCCTTATTGTATTGAAAGTGGAAGATATAAAAGAAATGAGTGAGGGGGGGGGATATATATACACCAACGATCTCCTCTACACCTCCGGCGATTGAAATCTCAACACCATGAGAAATCATCGTCAACTACTCCCCCTCCCTCTCCTCTCCTGTGACGGCCTCGTTGCCTAGGAGGGTGACGACACTACCTTCTTCTTGTTTTATTATGGCCTTGCCCTGAGAAAGCTTTGTCCTAGAAGTTGTTTGAAGGCCCTCCTCATCCTTCCCCCCGTCTCACGGTCGCAAGCCTCGCTTAGCGGCCGTCCCGGTCGGCTTTACTCCTTTCTACGTTTACGGTCGGCATTGCGGTGTCCGGACCTTGGTGAAAGTACCCCCTTGGTTCTATGGCCTGTCCCTCGTTGGGGAATGCTTCGGTCAGTAACTTCGCGGTACTTGCTGTCGTCCTCTCGGTCCGAAATCTCTCGAGCATGGCCTGCTTGTCGGTTGTTTCTAGCGAGTTGTTTGCCTTCCACCCCCCTCTCCTCGCCCTATCGTCTCGTCTCACGGCTCGGTTACAGCCAGCCCCTCGTTTCTCCCTCGCCCTCGCTTATACGATCGGCTTGGGTCATTCTTTCGGCTGGCATCCTCTCTGCCTGGTGGCTCCACTCGCCCCCGCGACTGCCCACGGTCACATTCCTTGGTTATAACTGTTCATGGTATGGCACCGCCTCCTTGAACGACTTTCAGCCTTGGTACGATGTAATTTTTGCTGGCTTCTTTCGTGTTATGATTGCCCCTCGTTTTCGACTCCAGGGTGATGGCCGGCCCCCTTCAGGGATCGTTAGTGTAGTGTTTATTCTATATCTCGGTTGGGTTTTTTTTCTCATGGGTTCCTCTTGTTTGTCTTTCCTTTCACTTGTATTGGTTGGACGTTTCGCTCCTTGTTGTGCTGCTTAGGCAGGGTTTTTGATTTTTCGGGGGTAGGAGTTTATGGCAAGTGGTTTTCCTGTTGTTTCCTGCCTGTAGGGTTTTGGGGATTTACTTTGTCGTCCGCTTCGGCCAGCCGATGTTGTTTTTCTCTCTTGTCTGCGGGATCGTGCGGTT
>QOVD01003805.1:0-11096 GCA_003521225.1 Tuber microsphaerosporum | reverse complement strand
GGATATATAGTGAGATCAATAAAGGAGAAGAGAGGGGGATGGTTAGGGAATATGGGAAGAAAGCTGAGAGAGGAGGAACTGAAGAGAGCAAGAGAGAGGATGAGAAGGTTGAGAGAGAGTAAGAAACTATGGTTTAGGGGGATCTCTCCCAATACAAGAGACATAACCCGTAACATTGGCAAAGGAGAATTGAGAGGAGAGGGGAAAGAATCGAAGAGGAAGGAAAAGAGAGAAAGGATAAATGAAATGGTGTTTGGGAGGAGCATGAAGAAGGATTAAATTTGCGAGTAAAGAATAATTTTCTTTAAGGAAAGGGTAGTGCCCAGATATTGAGTTTAGGTAAAGACACCTATTCCTGGCAGACAAGGCTAAACACCCACAAAAAGCCATTTAGTTATTGTTATCTGTTGAGGAAGTTAGGGGTAGACAACAATACCAAAAGTTTTAAAAAAAAAGAAAAAAAAGATTTCCGAACAGTTAATTCAGGTTAACCGGTAAAACAAACCCTATCCCGTATGAAAACTTTACCATGGCACTTGTATGATACTCGACTAGGTCATGTTTGGTTGCACTGGGGCCATTCAAGACCGTTCCAGTGTGGAACAGTTTGAACTGTAGAAACCGTTGCCAATTTGGCACCATTCACTAGTGGCAAACACAGATGAAAAATTTTCACCTTTGACCCTCTTGAAGAAATTTTACTACCATTAACAACCTTTCTTAAAAATAGCTTGTAGAATTATATTATATTATATAAAGAGTTATTTTACAAGACAATAATTATTATATTTATATTATGAATATTTACAGGTGATATTTCTACATAGCAACTATTAGGTTAGGGCTGTTGTGAAATGGAAGGCTAATATTTTTTACTGTTGCCAAACAGTGATTCGGTTCTGCCATTTTGAAATAGAGGGGGAACGGTCGTTTGTTTGTGAAAACGGAATGGGCCCAGCACAACCAGACAGGGCCCTAGTGATTGAATTTAACGGATTCGGAAAAGGGGTCGCTAGGGTAACAAAAGTGGAATTGTGGTCTAGGCACGCTCCAGATATTTAGCAACCATAGTCCATATGCATCATTTGTATTATTACCGATAAAGCTTTCTTCCATCCAGGACCAAAAAGCAAAAAAAATCAACCTAAGACAACCACACTAATCTCCATCAGTCTTCTAACAAGCCCTTCCATCTTCTCTTTTTCCTTTCTAAAATAATCGGGATCACATACCTTTCTCCAATTTCTACTTCAATAAATACCTTAGGTTTTTGGCTTTATATTGTACTTTAGACATCTATCACAAGATTATTTATTGTCTTCTGAGAAGTGTCGCAAAAACATTGTAAGGGTTAGTAACAGTATTAGTTAAGGCGGTTAGGAACTACTATAGGAAGGGGTATACTCGTTCTCCCTTAATCGAATGAGTAGCTGCCGTATATAACCCAGCTATATACCCAAGCCAAGGCAGGAAATGATCAGCTCTAAGCCAACATCTTCTCTAATGTCACGATATTGGATTCCCTTCCTCCGAGATGTAATTGTACAACTACCGCTTCGAATGTTGTTCACTAGACAATCACTGGTGCGAGCCTTGGTGAGGCATATTTCAAGTATATTAGAAGACCATTAGAGGTCATCAAATAAGTCCTCCGAGTACATATGTCTACCGTGATCCCAAGACTTCTTAAAGTGATATAATAATACAAGCTAGGGACAGTAGCCAACCAGAAAGAAGAAAAGAACTCTCTCATATTCCCAAGCATTGTGGATGAGAAGACGGAAGAAGAATGAATGCAAAATCCTTGGGTATAATTCCAAGTATTTAGCCCCTCATTTCCCCTCCCATGCCCTCCTCTTCAATAGCAGAGACCCTTAGCCACAATTAATGATAAATCCTCCCTCCCTTAGCAATATACCAAGTAACAGAATCAATATCCCTACAGGCTGCACCTCATATCCGAACTTAGTAGTAGTCACCGGGCAATCAAAGGTCAACTTAATATCCTCTACAAGTTTTTCTGGGTCAGGAATAGAAGCCAGAAAGGTGCTTATATGCTCATTCGTGGAGGGCTTAGATACCCAGGTCACCCCGTTGCCAGGGTACCCAAGTATAGTATACAGTTACAGTATATGACTACTGTTGAAATTTCTGTATATCTCCTATGTATATTCCATGAGATTACTCTATATTTCTCATACTTAGTTTTTGTTTCGGTTCCACCTGCACACGGCGTACATTACTCCAGCTAGGACATATTATATTGTATGTTATTATTATTTCAGGATATTATCTGGAGTTTTCATCTATTTATTTCTTATCTGGTGTTTGGGATTTTACGGTTGTTTATGCATGATTTATGCATCAATCTTGGTTATGTTATTCCTAATATTCCACTCACACCATCTTAGATTTAGACACATAATTTGGGATTTACTTTGCAGGATTTCACGGTCAAACATGTTCGCACTTATGTTTCTTACATAATTTCCCTATATTCTTTCTCTTATACTTGGGGGATGCCCTTCGGTATAAATAAGCTCAAGTATGGGGTTTTCGGCCACCCGTAGTTTCCGGCCAATGTGACAACCACGATCGACCAATCAACAACACAGTCAAAACCCGCCATATCAAAAACCCGCCATGGATCCATGCGAGGAAATGATCACCATAGCCTTGAATGCTATTGAAAATGGCATAGCTGAAAGAAAGGCGGTAAAAGAATATGGTATTGCACGCAGAACTCTGCAGAGCCGTCCTGTAGGTGGATCTACAGCCCGTATCAGCCACCATCACCAACAACGTCTATCACTTGAGTAAGAAAAAACTCTGTGCACCTGGATTCTTGATCAGGAGGCATGTGGCTATGCCCACTCTCATACACGAATGAGAGAAATGGCAAGTTTTATGTTGTCGATCAGAGGAGACAGCCAGCCCCAGGGGAGGAAATGGGTTTCTGCTTTCATGAATCAGAATCCCTCGATCACAAGCATTATTGGGAAACCAATCGAGTCTGCACGTATCCGAGGCACACAGCCAGAGCCTATAGAGGACTTCTATGAGTGTTTCGACATTCTTTGAGCACGGCACAATACCCAGCAATGCGATGTATGGAACATGGATGAGCATGGGATCGCTCTGGGGGTGTGTAGCAATTGAGTAGTTCTTGAAGGAAGAGGGAAAAAACAACATATATCCAGTCTCCTGAGAATCGAGAATAGGTGTCTGTAGTGGAGGCGATCAGTGGCACTGGTTGCTTTATTCACCCTTTTGTCCTATTTAAGGGTAAAGATATCCAAACGTCCTGGTTTACGGCAAAGAACATCCCAGATTAGCTTATTTCGACCACCTGTAAAGGGTGGTCCACAAATTCAATTGGTATACTCTGGTTGAAGGAAGTGTTTCTACCACTGGCAGAATTATCACGGGTTAAGCCTGACGGCAGAATTGCACACAGGATCTTAATTTTGGATGGCCATGGAAGTCATGCTACAATTGAGTTTATGTGGATCTGCAAGGAAAACAATGTGGATATACTCTATCTTCCGGCACATTCTAGTCATGTACTACAACCCTTGGATCTTGGAATGTTTTCACCATTAAAATCTCCCTACTGCCGTGAGATAGCGGATCTTGCATACCTTGATGATACTGCTACGGTTAAGAAAAGAAAATTTATCCATGCCTGCGATAATGCCCACGAAGAAACATTTACCCCGCGCACTCTTCGGTCCGATTGGTCTGCTGTAGGGATATTTCCTTGGAATCCTAGCAAAACGCTGAACTCCTCTCAGCTTCACCAAATCCGCCCCTCTCTGCCTGCTGTGGAAGACCAAACTCCAGAAGATCCCGCAACCCCCATCACACCGAAGCACAAGAGAACTATTGATGAAGGCCATGTTCACCAAACTTCCAAGCACCCTAGGGATATCTACGAGTCGGCAAAACACCTTGGGCCATTAACTCCTGATCAGAGAACGGTTCTGCATAAGTCAGGAAAAGTGCTAGGGGAACTGACTTGTGAGCAGGCGAAGCTACTGGCAGCCAACCGACAACTTCAACTACAGGTTGAGGAATTACAAAGCAAGAAGAAGAAGATGAAGGTGGCTCTAGATCCTAACAGAGTCTTTGCTAATGTTAAAGTAATTAAAAAGTCCCTGGAGGAGGCCGAGAGGGCTAGGGTAGGAGAGGAGGCACAGAAGGCAAAGGCTGCGGAGAAAAAGGCAAACACTAAGGCAAAAGAACCCTTGGCTGAAGCGGAGGCATCCAGAACATCTTTGCTGCTTCAAAGAAGACAAATGGAGGAATGTAGGTTTGAATGGGAATTTTAATTTTTAATTTTTTTTGTCTTTTGTGGTGGTGCCAAGGTGGCCAAAAACTATGGGTGGCCGAAAACTCCATACTCGAGTTTATGGTTGCTACCACCCACCTCACTTAGGTAGAATTAAGAACACGAACTCCTACCAATCTGTCTTTTCTACACCGTCTCGCGGGGTTGACACATTACCTTTTGGGGATTCTACCAACCATCTTCCTTGATTCTTATCTCGCAATAGCTTCAAGTCTTTAACTCCTACAGATTTGTCCGCTAGGTTTTAATTTTATCGGCTGGTTACCGGTAACTCGTCATTTGGATTTTAGTTTATCATCTTCATCGACATCAGAGGTCCCTCTATACATTTACCGTTCCCGTTTTTCATTAGACACAATGGTTACACGAGGTTCCTCATCCTGTTCCGCCCCTACTGTTGCGATGCAAGGGTTGGTCCATTCACGCTCGGTCGACCAAGTTCTGGCCCTTGAGGCCACGAACGCACAGCTGCGGTATCATGTTTCTGTCCTCTCCCGGCGGCTCCATCTTCGAGATGTTGAGATAGCCCACCTGTCTGCCATGATGGGTTCCCTGAACTACGGTGAGAATGTTGGGCGAGAGTCACTATCTCCGGAGTGGTCGTTGGCTGGTGGTGAGATGGGGGTGGCGTCTTCGGTGGCTTCCTTTCCTTTGTGTCTAGAGGAGCCTGAGCCCTTTGTGGCTGAGCCCGTGGCGTCGGATGGTGGTAGTGTGGGTGTGTCGTCTTCGGTGGCTTCCTTTCCTTCGGGTCTAGAGGAGCCAGAGCCTTTTGTAGCTGAGCCCGTGGTGGCGATCGGTGATAGGGGGCTCATGGCGGTGGTTGGTGGCTCGGCGGTCCCAGACCTCCCGCCGCCTCCTAAGTCGTGGCGAAGGCTCCGGAGGGAGGCTTCTACCGCGGCCAAGATGGCTGTCGGTCCTCTCTTGTTGGCGTATGTTGAGGGTAGCTCAGTGCTTGAGATTTCCTCGCCCTAGAGTTCTTTGGTTGGGAGCGACGGCATTGGCCGGACCGTTCTTGTGGTGGTAGGATCCTCGCCTCCAGCTTCGGCTGTCGTTAGGTGAGAGGTTGAGGACTTCATTGGCCCTGATTGGGCCCACAGGCAGGCACCACGCAACCGCGCCCATGTGGTGCAGGATGCGGCGTGGTGTTCGCAGTGTAGGGGTTGGAGACCGAGTGAGTTGAAACCCTCGGTGGAGGTATACGGTACGTGTGGCCTTTGTCGGGCTAGGCACACAGCCGATATATGGCGGGCTCGGTTTGAGTCTGCTGTAGTTGGGGACGGTTTAGATGGGCCCCGTTCCTCGGTCGATCGGTATTGCGCAAAGTGTCGCCACCATCGGCCTACCAAGCAGTTTGCTTGGAAGGAGGGCAAGCAATATAAGATGTGTGCGTTTTGCTGGTTGGCCAACGGTGGCTATTATCGCCGGCGGAAAGAAACTTTGGCGAGGCTGGCTGGGCTTACGCAGGGGAGGACACCAGTGGACTTCTTGGACCAGGATCTTTCGGGATTGCCGTTCTTGGAGTAGGGTGGATAATTTGTTTTGTGGAGGGGGTAGTTAGTGTACATGTGTTTTCCCATGTGGTTTTGATGGCGCTCCCCTCCACAGGTATGTGCACGGTAGATTTTCTTTTGTATTTGTTTTGTTGGGGTGCGAGGCCGGTCTGCCGGTGGTTGTGTTTGGTGGTTTTGTTTTGTTCAGAGGTCCAGACGGCAGGAAGGCCGTTTATTTTGTTGTGATTGCGCTCGGGCATAGCTCAGAACCTCTGTCGTTTGGCAGGTCTCTCCCCGTGTGGCTGCTTTTGCCGACCCTGAGCGGCTGGCTTATGGCTGGTTGTGTTGATGGGTGGGTGTGGCAGTTGATTGATTTTCCCTTGGCTTGCGGGATAGAAGTAATGCCGTGGGTGGGCGTATGCCTGGATTGGCGGATCCTCCCTAGTTATATAACTCAAATAAACACATATTGAAACTACCAATCTGCTCTACTACCATCTCGCTTCTCGCTTAGCGTGCCCACAGCACCCCTCGCACCTGTGCAGTATTATCCATATAGAATAGATTGTGCCTTTCGTGTTCACATTTTGAACTACCGGTAGCGGTGAGCGCATCGGTGAAGCTGATGATGCAGTTTCCACTGCAGGCGGGGACAACAAATCCGAGAAGGGTCTTGACGTTCTGAGCTCCATTCTTGCGGGAAACCTCGACAATGCTGGATGGTAGGAAGGGGGTCCCTGGTAAGTCTTCCTTGGTCACGATCCCGATTTCGGGGCGGATGACCCACGCACGGGTAGTTTGGTCTGGTAGCGCGAAACAACAGGCGAGGGTAGAGAGGACGGAGATGTCAGCGATGAGAGTAAATTTCATGGTTGGTAGGAGGCGAGAGTGCTTTTTTGCTTGGAAAGCGGTGAATATATAAAAGCCAGGAGGTGGCTCAGTAGTAGTAATAGTAGCAGTAGCTGGAGATTTTGGATACCGGGGAGGATATTGAAGAGAATTTTGATATCGAGGGATACACCTTGCGTATTCGTCTTCTTTCCTCTCCTCAATTAACTCTACTCTTCCACAGTCGAGGCATTGCTTCAATCTGAATTAAAATTGCGCCCCCCTCCCAGCCTACGGGATCCATTCACCCAGTTGCCCTAAAAAGTCCCTTTACCATAGGGTTTGAGTGCGAGCCTCTATACCCACCACTCAGAATAGCGCGAACCCGTAAATAAAATCACCACAATATCCAAAAAGAATCTTCTAGCGGCATAACTACTACCACAAAGCTACACTTGGCCTTCCCTTTTGTTAAATAAGCACATGCATTGGTAACCCGATTCGATTATACGAGCTTAGAAAAACAAATTACCATTCTGAACTCGTATTTGGCTGACTTTTGTGAGCGTTGCTGCTGCCGCCAGAACTGAAATAATTGAGAATCTCTTTAGGGCATTGGAGTTGCCTATCCTAGTAAAGTCTTGTGAATTTTATTATTTCTGTTTGTCTCAACTGAGGGCTGAAAGAGAACCGTTTCACATGTCTTCTGCCCTTAATCCGAAAAGGGAAATTTCGGACGTCATAGCATCATTCTCAATTATTCTAGTTCTTACGATAGCGCACGGGTAGAGAATCGGCCGGAGCCTCAGGATTTTGGTAGTGCGCAATAGCCCATGTTCACAAGCGTCATGAAATTACGAGAACAGAACCATACCAATACATTATACCAGCCAAGCTTCTCAGCCCCTCCACCCTGCAACTTCCATGCACCCTCAGTCCCTCCACAAATTCAGTAGATCTCATGCCCCAGATTCGGACATAATCATTCATTGTGTGTGTCCCGCCCTGTAAATACCTCAGTACTCGAGTGCCGGTATCTCATAAACTCCGTACAGGACAACATCGCTATAAGTTCAGGTGCTTAAAAACTACGGTATGAAGGGACAAGTTTGTCCTTCCTGGGGTGAGCAAGACCACACGTACGCCGCCTCTAGCTACCCCATATAAAGCAGCTATATATCTAAGCTAAAAGAGAAATGCCGGCTCTAAACAGACATTTCCCTTAACCTCGTAACAATGGGCTCCCTATTTTTCAAGGCCATAATCGTGCGACCGCTGCTGCAAATATTAATTACAAAGCAATCACTGGATGGGAACCTTGACGAAGCATACTGAGAGTATATCAGAATGTCATTAAATGTTATTGAAAAAGCCTTCCATGCATACATGTTACTGTGATGCCAAAGGTTTTTGAAGTGATGCAAGAACATTAAGCTAAGAACCATAGCGAAACTAGAAAATAAAATGAAAATATAAAAATACACAAAATTTTTGGATGAGAACACGGGATCAGAAAAATAACCCAAGATCCTTTGAGGAAATCCCAACCATTTGGCCTCACACTTCCCCCCTAATGCTTCCTACTTTAACACAAGAGACCCCTACCCGCAAGTAATGATAAGCCCTCCTTTGGATACATCCCAAGTAACAGAATCATCATCCCAAACAGACTGCAGCTCAAACACATATTTGGTAGTAGTCGCCGGGCAACCAAACGTCAACCCAAAACCCTCCACTACAGTGGCCGGGCCTGAACCAGTAGCCGAAGTCTGAAAGGTGGCTAGGTAACGATCTGTGAAAGGCTTTGAATTCCAAGTAGTCCCCTCAGTGGGGTACCCGCCGAGAGTAAATAGTTGCAGTCTACGACTACCCGTAGCGGTGCTAGCATCAGGGAAGCTAATGATGCATGTTCCGGTGCAAGCAGGGACTATGATTACGATAATAGTCTCAACGTTGTGAGCCCCATTCTGGCGGGAGACCTCGACGGTGTTGGTTTGGGGGAAGGCAGTGTCTGGAGAGTCTTCCTTGATCACGATGCCGATTGACGGGCGGATGGGGGCCCCACGGAGGGATAGGTCAGGTAGCGCCAAACCGGAGGCCAATGTGGAGAGGATAGAGATGGCAGCGATGAGAGTAAACTTCATGGTTTGCAGGAGGCGAAGGTGATTTTTTTATTTGGAAAGTAGCAAATATATAAAAGTGAGGATGTTCAGTAGCAGCAGGAGTAGCTGTAGCTAGAGATTTTAAATGCTCAGGTGGTGGGAAAGGTTTGCAATCGACGACCCACTTGGGTTATTTATCTTCTTTTCTTTCCTCTGCTGTCTCTACGCTTTCATAGTTGAGCCATTGGTTCAGCCTAATAGGAATTATATCCCACCTTAACCCCGCGAGATACCTTTGCACATCCGGCCTCAAAGGTCTCGCTCTATGATGGAATATGAGTGCGAACGTGTATGTCTAGCACGTACTTCCCAGAATAGGGTGAGTCGGTAAATAAATCCATTACAATGTGCAAAACGATCACCTAACTCCCTAATTACTACACAAGATTACACTTAGCCCCTCTTGTTACATGAGCATAGTGATGGGCACGATCGTGCTCGAGCAGAGAATTTGGCCCATGCTCGAGCATAAATCGTGCTCGGGCACACCAAAACTTTATGCTCGAGCATGATCGTGCCCATCACTACATGAGCACCTGCGATTATAACCCAAACCGAGTTATACGAGCTCAGAAAAACAAACTACCATACTGAACTGTCAATTTTCTGATCTTTGTGAACACAGCTGCTACCATTAGAACTAAAATAATTTAGAATCTCCCTAAGACGTTGGAGTCAGCTTTCCCAGGAAGGAACGTCGTATATTTTCTTTTTATTGTCTCAACTGAGGGCTGAAAAGGAACCTTTTCACACGCCTTCTCCCCTTAATCCGGAGGGGGAAATTTCGGATGTCTTAGCGTCATTCTCGGCTATCCCAGCTCCTGCGGTATTCTAGGCAGGTAGAGAATCAGTCGACGCCTCAGGATTTTGATGCGCAATAGTAGCCATGTTCGCAGGCGTCAGAAAACTACAGCAGTGCCATACCGATACACGGTACCAACCAAGATTCCCAGCTCCTCCCGCAGGTTCCAGACAGTGAACCCAAGGGTCCAGTCCGTCCGTCTTTGGCTACGGACGGGACGGACTGCGGGCTGGGATGGATGCCCGGGACGGACGGCGGTTGTGGCGTCCGTCCGGATGGTTGCCCTGGACGGACTGTGGGGACGGCAAGTGTCTTAGGTGGCGCAATACGCTAACCGAAATGTGTTTCCCGCCTAGGTGGGAATTCAATTTTGCCTATGACGGCCGGGCCCTATAGGTGACGGCCGGGCACTACAGATGACTGCCGGGCCCTGCAGGGCCCTACAAATGACTACCGGAAGAACCCATCTTACCAAAGACTGCAGGGCCCTGCCGTCCACACCTAGGACGGCCGTTTTACTGCAATTCGGACGCTTTGCCCTGGCGTCCTTACTCACCCTGCCCGGGACGGACGGGACTACCGTCCCACAGGGCCCTACCGTCCGCCCTGGACGCTTGGGAACACTGCTTCCAGACACCCTCAGTCTCTCCACAAGTTCAGTAGATCTCAAGCCCCAGGTTCGGACACAACCATTTGTGGTGTGAACCCCCCTCCAGTGTTCCGAACTGTCCAGTCCGTCGGTCCTGGAGGTAGGACCGGACGGACCGCGGGTGGTAGTCCGTCTTTTTTCGAGGCCATGGACGCACTATGGGAAATGGAGTTGGGACCGGACGCCCTACCGGGCCCCGTAGGGCCCTGTGGAATTTTCCTGTTTAGATCTCTTACGCTGTATTTTTAGAAACTTCAAGTTAATGATTTCATCTCGCTCATGGTTTATGATCAAATCATGCTGCATATGTGTAAACGAATAAGGAATAAAGCATAATGATGGGGTAATAATCCTAGCAGTAGTCCACTTAGTGCACTAGAAAGCGCACTCTTACTATCGCCATCAGATATTGGCTGCAGGTATCCGGATACAAGCGAGTCAATTGAGTTTCCCGGCAATTCCCTGGAAAATCCCAGGTATTGGGCTGCATGTCAACTTCGGTTGGATTTGTCGTTTGGCTTTGTTGCGACATTACCACTAAAGTTAAGGCAAAGAGCTTCGTGAAGTATTAGAAGAAAAATAAAGCTCGAAGCGGAATGATGTTTTCAGTCTTATCTTCACATTCACAGCACTTGATAATCTATTTAACCTTCTTCTTTTTCATGCGGGAATATTATTTATTATCTCGGTTACAGGGCATCATCATCCATCACTCACACTTTGTCTACCATCCCCGGCCGTCCTTACTCAGCCCTAGTGGTCCTCTCCCACCCCCGGCCATCATTACCCATCCCCCTGTGGTCCCCCTCACCTT
>QOVD01003802.1:0-11904 GCA_003521225.1 Tuber microsphaerosporum | reverse complement strand
CCCCTACGTCTGCTCGCCCCACCCCAGGACCCAGTGGCCCACTCCCCCAGGGTGTCCCGCTGTCCTTCTCCTCCTCATCTAATCAGGGCGGTGCCCACTCATGCGGGAAAACGCCGTAAAATTGTCTTCCCAGTCTAAGATTTCCTTTGTACTACACAACCTCCTGGGGAGTTGCAAAGTGTTCCTCGCCTTGTTCAATAGTTTTTCCTTACTTAAAATTCGTGTTGACGTAGTTGCTGTTCAAGACCCTCCGGTCAAGTTCGGCTGCCTTCCTCCCTTTGCTGGCTTCCAAGTTTTTTCCCCCACCCCACCTGAGACCCTGAAACCGAGAGTCGCTACTTATGTTTCCCTAACGTTTTTGGAGCGGGCAGCGGTTCTCCCGGTGGTAACGAGCTTGGATAGTTATTTTTCACTTGATTTTTTCTTTGACTCCCCCCCAAGAGGCTCGGCCAACAGATGGAGGGTCTCTAACTGCTACAATACCTTCACCCGGGCAGGGGGCGCGCCGGTAGTCCCCCCCACAGCGGTTTTTAAAAAATTTTCCTTTCCTATATTGATTTTGGGGGACTTTAACGTCCACCACCCCTCAGCTGATCCTCTCAGACATTTCAATCAGTCTGACATGTCTCGGTCCTCTCCTTATTTTGATCTAGCTGCTTCTTTAGATTTTTCACATTTGAATATTGCGGGGGTTTATACTAGATTTTCATTTGATGCTCATGCGACCCGGAGTCATTGACCTGGCCTTCACAAATGTTTTTCTTTCGCAACTGTCCAAGGCGGAATGGTCTACGCCCCTTCCGTCTACTGGCTCAGATCACGTTCCTTGTTTTGTTTTGTTTGATTTTTCTCCTTTTAAGCCCGCACCCCCGAAGCCTGTCTGGGTAAGATTGGACTGGGAAGGGGCCACCGCAGCCTTTGACAAATTCGAGATCTCTGCCCCTGTCCCCTCCCCCTCCATTGCTCAACTGGACATATGGTTTGACACCAACTTTGCCAGAGTCCAACAATCTCTCCAGTCCAATGTCCTCTTTTCCCGCCCCTCGCCCAGGGCCAAACCCTGGTGGTCCCCGCTTCTCTCCTCGATTAGGAAAACATACCACGCTGCGGCTAAACGTGCCTGCAAAGCCAAGATACGCGATGACCCCCTTCCCCCAGCCGAGGCCCGTACAGCCAGGGCTGCCTACTTCAAAGCGATACAACAGGCCAATAAGAAGCACTGGGAACTCTACCTAGCTACCACGGACGCCCACTCAATATGGCATGCCAGAAAAGCTGTGTCCGGTTCTCCCTCCGTCAGGTTCCCCTCCTTTCCAGGGGCTGACACTCCGGCTCAAATCAACGAGGCCCTCCTAAACCACTTCTTCCCCCCAAGGCCTAGCCCTGGTTACCCTCGCTGCGCCACACTCGACCCTGATGCTCCCCCCATTACCAAGGAGGAAGTGACTACGGCCCTTGGGGCATGCTCCCCCACATCAGCCCCAGGTCCAGACACCATCCTCTACTCGGTCTGGTAGAAGGTGCACTCAAAGTACCCCAACCTTATACCCGCCCAGCTCTCCCACCTGCTGTCGCATGGTCACCTCCCGGCCTCCCTCAAGGAAGCTGACCGCGTGATTCTGGACAAGCCCGGGAAGCCCTCGTACGAATGCTCTGCCTCCTTCAGGGTGATCGTCCTCCTCAAAACCTTTTCCAAGATACTCGAACGCATCGTCTGTTCAAGGATTGGCAAGATTGCCCGCATACTTAGACTCATACATGGAGATCAAGGTGGTTCCCTTCCCGGCATATCGACCTTTGACACAGCAGCCATCCTCGCTCACTAAGTTTGGGCCCTCCAGGCGGACCTAGACTTCAAGGTCTCTACACTCTTTCTGGACATTAAGGGCGGTTTCGACAACGTTGACTCAGAAGTCCTCTCTTCCAAACTCCAGTCCCTTGGCACTCCTATTTACCTGGTAAAATGGGTCTATTCTTGCCTGCACGGCCGTCGCTGCCGCCTCCTCTTCCAGGGTTCGCCAAGGACCTCTCTCCCGGTATCTGTGGGCACCCCCCAAGGCTCCCCCCTCTCGCCCCTATTGTTCGTAATATACGTCTCCTCCATGCACCTCGCTATTCCCCGTGGCCTTGTCCTCTTGTATGTCGACGATTTTGCCATCACGGTATCCTCCCGCTCATACCAGAAGAATGTTTCTTTGCTGGCTGGCCACTACCGGACCCTGTCCGCCATCAGCTCTACACTAGGCGTCCCATTTTCGGTTCCGAAAACGGAGCTCATGTACTGGCGCACCCCTCTGCAGAGGGGTCCCTTGTCCTCCTCCCCGATTACCCTGGACGGTTGCACCTTCCGCCCTGCTCCCTCTCTCAGGTGGCTCGGATACTGGTTCACCCCCTCCCTCTCCACCTCGCCGCACTTCAACAAGAGGCTTGCGCTGGCTAAAGGTGCCTTCGCCGTGATCCGTTCCCTCGGCTCGCTGGCAAAGGGCATCCCCCCCTTTCTATCGCACCGCATGGCCATGGCGGTGGTCCGTCCAGTCCTCTTATATGGGGCTGACCTCTTTGTCCCAAGCTCGAAGATGACTGGGAAGATGGAGGTGTTCTGGAGGAAAGTTCAGAGATGGTCCACATCTTGTTTCTCGTCCACCCCTACAGGCATCCTGTCCTTTGAGTCAAGCCTCCCCCCGTCTCCCTCCTTGTGGCTCACCGGCGTCGCCAGGCTGGCCTTCGGGTCTCATGCCTTCCTCCCACTGCAAATCCGGCGACCGCTAGGTTGCACCCCTCCTATCCTGGCTTGGACGATTGGAGGTCTCCCATCTCCGCGAGGTAGTACGCCACCAGGTTACAACCTAACTACCTCCCCCTCAATTGGGCTACCCCCCCGTCCCGCTGCAGGAGATATCTCCCCCTCGACTCCATCGTACACGACACATACATGGTCCTCGACCGCCCTGCGTTCTTTCCGCCTGTCAGGACCGACCTCCTGGACCTGCAAACCCCCCTTCCGGATTCCCTACTCATGAGCAAGGCCAATAGACGCCTCAAGCTACTCCTCAGACAGTCGCTCCTCACCTGCTGGAAGGTGAGGTATTCACCACCCCTCTATTACGAGTTTCCCCCCTCCTTGTCTCCCCACCCTTTCCAAGGCCTCCCCCGCTTTGTGGCCAGCAGAATTCACCATATGAGGTCCGGTAAGAGTTACCTCGCTGGTCATCCTTCCTGGTACAACAAGGACGACCCGACCCTCGGTCCCCACTGCGAAAGTGCGGTAGAAGATGTTAGACACGCCATCCTGTCATGCCCCTCGAGATCCGAAGCGGGCTCCCTTTTCCTCCCCAGGGATGTGTCGCTCAGTTCCCGGTCCCCCCTCTGGGACTCTGCATCTCTACTGAAGGGCCTCTCCGGCAATATACTCTCGACTGCCACGGGTTTCCCGCCAGACATGCCCCCTTACTCCATACCGCCCCCGTCAGTTGTTCCGTCCGTAACCCCTCCAGCGCCCCCGACCAGGGGTCCGAGGCCGGGACTCCTCCCGGGCACCAACCTCTTGGAGGGCATCTCTGACACGCGAGCCAGGGCATTGATGATTTGCAATGCCCCGGTCGCTCCCTAGACTTATAAATCTGTTTGTTCCTGCTGTGGGGTTATATAAATATTTTCTTGTTCGGTTAAAATTGGATTTTAACATGTGTAGGTTGTTTTTGATAGGTTTTGGATTGCGACTGGGTTCGTCGCTACTGGAGGATTAGTTTTTGTTTTTAGGTTTTGTTTGTATTGTGTTTTGGTTTTGGGTTTGCGGGTTTTGTTTTGGCCATATCTGTGGATGCACACTATTTCTTGTAACTTAAAACAACGAATATATGATATAAAAAAAAAAAAAAAAAAGAAAAACAAAACTGTCGTGTAGTTAGCACGAACGATCTCCTCTCCACCTCCGGAGATTGAAATCTCAACACCATGAGAAATCATCGTCAACTCCATCCACCTCCCACTCCCCTCTTCTGATGGCCTCGCTGCCTAGGAGGGTGATGCGTCTTTATCCCTCTCCCCTCTGTTCCCCTCCTGATGGCATTGCTCTCAGGCAGTCTTTGTCTAGGGGGTTCACGGTTACTCACCCTCCCATTCCCCGCTTTCGCTTTGCTGCCCTCGCTTAGCGTTTGCAAACGGTCGGCAACCCCCTTTCTAGTCAATGGCCTTCTGCAGTTTCGGGTTATCGGTGAAGTAGTGGCCCCACTGGCTCTGCTCCCTGGTATGGCACTATCTCCTGCGAACTCTGTCTGGTACGGTCGGCATAGTCGAAAAACTGTGATTTCGTTTCGGTCGGTCGGTCTCCTACTTCTTGATTGGGTCTACCCCTCCATCCTCTCCTCTTCTCGGTCGTTCGTCCTGTGGCTCGGTTACAGCCTCCCCCTCGTCTGTCGGCCGCCTCACAGTGGTCGGCCCCTCCTCGTCCGGCTGGCACCCTACTGCCATCATCTTTATCTCGGTTGTGTTCCGGATGGTGAGTTTGTATCCTCTTACGCCACACGGCCCTAGGTCTCTTCGATTGCGTCGTTCCTTCCACGGTCTATCTATAGCCCTTCCCCGCTGCTTCGCTTCGGCGTTCACCAAGTTCTGGGGCATTTAGGGGACAGGCCCCGCGAGGGGGGATAGCTGGTAGGGTTTATTGGTCGGGACAGTTGTACACTTTTTGGTTTCTCGGTTAAGGGTCTCACTGTCGTTCGGTTTCTTACTCTCGGCTTGTCTGTGGAGGTTTTGTCGGAGCTCAGGCCTGTATTTTCTTTCTGTAGTTTTCTACCAATAGCTCCGGACTTGTATGTGGGTTTCCACTCCTGTCGGGCAGGGTCAGAGGGTTTTTAGCAGAGGGGGGGTACGGGATGGACTGTGGGTTTGGTAGCGCACCGGGTCTTTGTGGTCATAGCTGATGCTGCACAGCCTTTTTGTTCCGTAGCTGGTCTTGTACTGTAAGCCTTTAAACGAACATAAAGAGTGATATAAAATAAAAAAAAAAAAAAAAAAAAAAAAACCGTCGGGTAGTTGGTTGCTCACGCAACCATCTAAGTACTTTCTTATACTGTCAATTCAAGTTATCTTTACTATCACGATTCCCGGCGAATAAAGGGAAGTGTCTCATAACGAGTGCTCGAGTAAACGATAGGAGGAAGAGTGTTTGGCTATCGGAAGTAGTGAACGAGAACGAGCAAGTTGTTGCCTGCTGCAAGTATCGCCCGGAGGGAAGGATCGTTACATTTGGTTGCGTCTCATGGCAGCACCTAACAAACAGACAAGACGTCGGAACATCACGAAGACCCACTAGCAGAAGCAGTATTCGACACCGAGACTTTAGGAGAAGCACTTCAACAATCAGTCGGAACATAAAGGGCCGGAAGCCCAGTATCACCGGAACCAGGATCCCCAGCCGGATCTGAAGGAACAGCATCACCAACCATTACAAGAAGAAACACAATGTCAGCACCAGCGGCACCCAGCGGTCCGAGCAACCCCCTAGCAGGTGGCCCTGCGACGGCAATCCAATTGGCAGGGTTCACGGAAGAACAACTGCGACAAATCATCCAATTGGCAAAAGCTGGGGGAGGAACCTCGAGACTGAAAGTTAAGCCACCACAAGAGTTCAAAGGAGAACGGGAGACACTACAGACATTCATAGCACAATGCAATTTGTACTATGAGGCGACGGGCATCACCATTGACACTGAAAAAGTGACATACGCAAAGTCACTATTAAGGGGAGCAGCGGCAAAATGGATCACACGATACGCAGAAGGATGGAAGACAGCAAACTGGGAGACCTGGGACCGATTTACCGATGCGCTCCGAAGACAGTTCGCCGAAGTCGACGCACAGAATTCAGCAAGAACCAAGATGGAGGGCATGGTTCAAGGGAAACGAAACATAACCGACTACTGGAACGAATTCCGATTCACAGCAGACGAAGCGGACTACGATGACCAATCAATGCAAAGGATATTCCTTAAAGGAATCAACTGTACCCTACAAGATGCATGGGGACAAGACAACTACGAAAAAGACGACGTAGAAGATCTCGCAAACTGGGCTATCAGAAAGGAAAATCGCATCAACTTTGTCAACAGCATACAACAGAAAAATACATAGAACCGCGCTGTGAAAGTACCAAGAAACCAGGATTGTACATTTAGGCAAACCATCTACGACCAAAGAGGAGATCCAATGGACATCGATGCGACACGAAGACGGCCTAATTGGAGACTACCCAATAATGAATTCAGAAGCAGACTAAGAGAGCAGCTATGCCTCAAATGCGGAAAACCAAATCACCGAGCAAAGGATTGCAACAATGAGCAGGACGGACGGGACTATACTAGTCAGCAAAGAAACGGACAAAGTCAACGACGACCACCATGGGGAACCAGACCCAAGATCAGGGAAATGGAGGTGGAGAAAGAACCCGAACAGTCGGGAAACGAAGAAAGTACCCAGTAAGAGATGGTCTGAGGCACAGACCCGAACGGAAATACATGATTTTGGCAAACTACTACTCGGCACTCAATTACACGGAAACACTCGAAAAAGAAAGCGATCATATTATGGTGAAGTCAGACTTCACGGAAAAAAGGAATTAGTTACGATCAACGCAATGATCGACTCGGGAGCAACAGAAGATTTTATCGACCAGGTAATATGCGAGAAACATGGAATCCCGACAACACGTGCTCAGAAACCGAGAGTAATTTACCTGGCAGATGGGAAGCCAAGCAGCATGGGGCCAGTCACCCAATAGTCATAGGGAATTAGCAACTCTCCAAGTGGCAAATTTGCAAACCCATGAAGTCATCTTGGGAAGGCCATGGTTACGAATGCATAATCTGACTATCAATTGGAACGATAAGATAATTACTTTTAACAGCGAACAATGCACAACATGGTATTTGAACAGTCCACCTGTTGCGTATGCTGCACCGGAAGGGGAAGTCCTGGAAGACAACTTGATTACCCAGTTATCTGAAGTCCAGGCCAGCATTGACAAGTGTGTCAAGGTCAAACGATTGACCAATGAAGCAAGAATGCCTACGAAGGGATTGGTTAAGGCAGCAGGAAGCGACCCGTACGCAATTGAGAATATCAATATACCAGCCCAGGGGCAGGTACCGATCGGAACTGGAATAGCTATTGGGTTACCTCACAACACTTACGGACGAATAGCTCCCCGCAGTGGTCTCGCAGTCAAGCATAGACTCAGCACCAATGCGGGAGTAATAGATGCTGACTATACGGGTGAAGTGAAGGTAGTAATGGTCAACCAAGGAGCTCCAAGCAGACGGTACGAAAGGCAGATCGAATTGGACAGTTGATTATCGAAAAAATCAACGAAGGAGAGCTATACGAAGTAGCTTCATTGGACGAATCTGCGTGAAGCGACCACGGATTCGGTAGTACCGAAACCAAGGAAATCACTAGCCAAACAGCTAGCACGTCAAAACCAAGAATCGAGATAAGCGAAATCTCGTCTAAGGCATTCGGCAACTTCTATCGAAAAGGAAAAACCACTGGAATTATTAAAAGAAGCTGGATCGAAAATGAGATTAGACTGGAAGCAGTCAACATTAGCACGGAATTGGGTATCAGGAACAAAAACGCCAACGAACAGAAAGAACTTGAAGAAATAGTTCCGAAGGAATACCATTCCCTGATAAATGTCTTGGAAAAAGAAGAAAAAAGCTGGACTACAACCGCACCGACCAGGTGTTGACCTGGAAATCAACCTAAAAGACGGAGAAGAAGTCCCAACAAAGAAGATATATCCACTGTGGGTGGACGAACTGGACGAATTACGACGATACACCAACCAGAACCTAGGAAGAGGATGGATACGAGAAGTATGGACAGACTTAGCTCGCCCATACTCTACGTCAATGAAAAGGACGGAAAGCTTCGACTCTATGTGGATTACCGTGGGCTTAACGAAGTCACCAAAATAGACCGGTACCCACTCCCACTCATCAGCGAGGCATTGGATCGGCTCAACACTGCCAAATACTTCACGAAACTCGATATCAAGGACGCCTACCACAACGTTAGAAATCAAGGAAGGCGATGAATGGAAAACGACTTTCTCAAGTAAATTTGGAACATACAAATACCGGGTAATGCCCTTTGGGCTAACCAATGCACCTGTGGCATTCCAAAGATAGATCAATAATACTGTTCGAAGATATATTGATATCTACTGCATAGTATATTTAGACGATATCCTAATATACACGGACACTATGGAACAACACCGAAAAGATGTCGCCAAGATTTTGGCAGATAAATACGAATCAGGAATGAAGGTTAAACCTTCTAAATGCGAATTCCACAAGAAAGAAGTGGAATACCTTGGATTTATCATCAACGAAGACGGCATCAAGACGGATCGAATCAAAACGAAAGCAATATGGGAATGGACGGCACCAACAAAGGTCAAGGAAGTGCAATGCTTCCTCGGGTTTTGCAACTTCTATCGACGCTTCATAGAAGGATTCAGCAGGACAACCAAATCCCTATATCGGCTTACCGAGAAAGCCGTCAAATGGGAATGGGGAGACGCCGACCAGGCGGCATTCGAAGAACTAGAAAGGAAACTCACCACGTCAGCGGTCCTAGTCTATTACGACCCCGACAGACCAACAATGATCGAGACAGACGCATCGAAATATGTCTGTTCAGGAATATTATCACAACAAGGACCAGATGGAAGATAGAGACCGGTCGCGTTTCGATCCAAGACAATGAAGGACGCCGAAATCAATTACGACGTCCACGACAAAGAACTATTAGCAGTCATACAAGCCCTGGAGGAATGGAAAAGATACGTCAAAGGATGTCGACAACAAGTACGGGTTATGATGGACCGTAAGAACCTGGTTACGTTCATGACCTCGAAGAATCTGAACGACCGACAAAAACAATGGGAACAATGAATACGTCAGTTCGACTTCAAGATATATTATCAACAAGGAAAAGAGAATGGGAAACCAGACGCACTCACCCAAAGAGCAGGAGACCTACCAACGGCAGGAGATCCAAGTCTCATCACCCCCCTCAAATACAACTTCCAATGTAACAGTATTGGGAGGAAATCAACGAATTAGAACTAGTTGAATTCCAGGACATGGACGAAGGAAAGATACAACAAGCGAGCCAGAAGGACGAATACATAAAACAAATCAGGAATGCGTTGGACAAGAAAGAAAAGGAAATGAAAGGGGTAGGACTTGGGCTATGTTAATGGAAGGACGAACACCTATAGTATCAGGGAAAAATATAGATACCAGACGACGAAGGGCTTAGGACCACCTTTATCTACAACTACTACGATGTTCCACAGGCAGGACACGGAGGAAAGGCGAAAACTACCGAGCTCATATGCCGCAAATATTTTTGGCCAAATATGAGGTAAACAATCAAACGATACGGCAAAAATTGCGACACATGGCAACGAACGAAAGTGGTACGACATGCACCCTACGGACTATTACAACCAAACGACGCATCTGATCGACAATGGAAGTCGATAGCTATGGCCTTCATTACCGACCTACCGGTATCGAACGACGACTCAGTACGGCATTTCATCCGCAGAGAGACGGACAAACCGAACGGACCAATGCCATATTGGAACAATATCTACGAGTCTATATCAACTACCAACAAGACGATTGGTATGAGGCATTATCACTAGCAGAATTTGCATACACCAATGGATATCAGGGGATGATCAAGACGACACCATTCTATGCAAACTACGGAATCCACCCCTAATACGAAACAATTGGTCATCTGATGCAAACGAAGAAAATCTCGACTGAAGATATGAGGGAATTACACGACACACTACGAAGCGAGATGGTGGCAGCACAATTACGACAAAAAGAATATTACGATCAACACCGAAAACCTGATCCAAATCTCAAGTCAGGAGACAAAGTCTTGGTGTTGCCACGCAACATAAAGACTACGAGACCATCAAAGAAAGTAGATTACAAGAAAATAGGGCCATTCAAGATAGTGGCAAAGCTTGGCAGCAGCGCTTATAAGCTGGCTCTGCCACCCTCGATGAAGATACACGACACATTCCACCTCTCACTACTCTAACCATACGAAGACAACGGATTCCCCTCACAAATCCAAACTCCTCCTCCGCCCATTGAGATAGACGGAGAAAACGAATACGAACTGGAATAAATCATCGACTTTCGAATACATCAAAACCACTAGCAATATCAAGTTAAGTGGACGGGATATTCATCAGAACAAGACAAGACCTGGTACCAGGCAGAAAACTTCGAAAATGCCGAGCTCGCAGTTCAATGATACCTCTCCCGCTACCCAGAAAAGCCAAGAATGGGTACAAGTGGAGTCCCCGCAAGCAAGGGCCGCACCACTCAAGGCCGCAGAAGGATGGAGCGATTACGGCAATCGCAGCTTCGGCCCATTTCCCCCTACTAGTCCGGCATACTCAGGGCCACCAGAATCGGAGCTGGGCGCAGACCAGCTCGAGGCAAAACGGAACAAGGAACGAAACAAGCATCTCAGCCTATCGTGGACGGGCTGTTATAACGACGAATGTCAAGTCCACATCAGCGAGAAGACAGGGAATTGGTTCCCTAAGAAACCCCGAAGACACAGTGTTGACTTGTTAACACCCTACGAAACGCCGTATCAATCGTCAACACCTCCTCCTCCTCCTCCTCTGACCAGACCAAAGCGAAGGTCTCACCCGGAAATCTATACTTGCGACGTGTGCTTTAGAGACAACTGCACATTCCACAAAAGCGCCAAAATCGATGCGGGATTTTATCCGGGACCGGGGCGAGCTCAGGGGCCACTGAGCAGGAAGGATCAGGGCACGAGGAATAGGCGAGAAGCCGTGAGGACCCTGCTTGAGCGGGAGAGGGGCGAGAAAGAAAAGGAGGAGAGAAGGGAAAGAGAAGAAACTGAGGAGGAGAGAAGGGAAAGAGAAGGAACTGCTCCAGACGCCGACAGCCTGCATAGGCTAATCGAGAGCCTAATGCAACGAAATGCACACCTCGAAGACATGATACGACTGCAAGACGAGACGATCCGTAACCAGCAAAAAACAATCGTGAGCCAACTCAGATCACTCGAAGTAGGACGCAAAATGTTGAGGATAATGAAGTCGGCGTAGAGGAACGAAGAAAGCAGCAACAGACGTTTGAAAAGGCATATCAAAGGTATAGGAGAAAGGTGGTTGCAAATTGAGGATTAAGCATCGAGGGACCGATGCTAGGGGAGAAGGGAGCTAATGTCACAAACCTGACTAAGCAAGCAATATGGTATCACATGACGCATGGTTATGCGTCATAGGTTTGTGATTTGTTTCACATGACTCGCACTTGCGATGTCATCGTTATAATGTTATTCGTTGATGTTTTTCACATAACCACGATTGTGGTCATATGATTTATGAACTTTCGCACATGACTCACATTATGAGTCATGGGTTTCACTCATGTGACGCAAGTTGCGCACATGACTTGTTATTTGGATTATAATTGGTTTAGGTATGTTACACAGTTGACTTGTTAGAAGTCAGGTGATGGATTTCGGATATGACGCACTATGAGTCATGAGGTCGTGTGACTCAAGGGTATGAGTCACCAGGGTTAGCTTTGTAGGAGCAACGCCTATATAAAAGGGCCGTGACCGTCGAGTAGTTAGTTAGTTAGTTAGCAAGCTCCCTTCCCGCAATTTTCCCCCCCCTACCTTTACGAACGTCTTTCAACACCATTGGCTTCTGGTACAATCTTCTCTCTCCACGTTAACCTCGCCTGAGTTCAGGCTTCTACAGGTCTCATGGCCTCCCACCCCTCCTCCGCCCACTCCTCCCAGCACTCGTCGAGG